>OX457036.1:88239486-88411986 GCA_949752735.1 Lumbricus terrestris
CATTCATTCATTCTTTGCGAAAATTTATAGCATCTCTTCAAGAATTCTACTCAGAGGCGCGCCAAGACCATCCACAGCTATAAAGATATGTCTTGTGTTTCTTGTGGAAAGCATGCAAATTATACTGATTTAGTATTCATAGTGCAAGTGCGTGGTCAATCCATGTGGCCGAGGCTGCTAGCAGAGCGCATTCGAAGAAGCCTCATTGATCGAAGAATGTAAAATTCTACGGGAGCGTATACAATACAGTAAGGATATTAGTGATCAGATAAGTAGGAAGGCGTACTACCAATTAAGATTGGTCAAACAGCTGTAGATATCCTATACGAGATGTGCTGCGAGTCTGGAAGACGATGCAGAAAGTGATGCAAATTTTGAGATGTGACCAATAAGACGAACAGCAGAGTGCATGATCTGGTCAAGATGGCTAAAGTCTATGAAATTCGACGCATATGTATTTTTAAGCTCTTTGTGCCGCATAATTTCTTGATATAATGTATAAAATCATAGTAAGATCAACATTAATAATTTTATAAGAATATAGAAATTCTTTATGATATGATAATTTTAAGACATTGGCGTCGGAAGCAATTAAATCATGAAAATTTTAACAACAATTTAAAAAGGCCATTTTACTTAACACAACGATTCAATAATACACAAATACGAAAAAATAATCATTATCTTTTCTCATTCAATACAAATCTTAATGCCAGCAATATGATCACGAAAGGTGTTGGGGTCTGCCATAAATATATCTGCGCAATTGTGCAGATATACTTGTGAAATATAATGAAAAATGTTTGTTTTAATATATTTTAATATTTGTATACTCACCGTTCTCTGTACAGTCATAAGGTTGACGCCCACTTTGTTCGTCTAGGGCTGCGACATCTCTCGAACCAAATGCACCTTCCACTTCGTCACATCCAAAATTCTGACTGGCCATCCATTGCGATAGCCAGCCCATGCACTCGTCTTCGATAAGACTATCTTGCCATTCACCATTTTGCATGTCCATGTTGGACGCCGCCGCATTTTCAAGATGTACGCCACTTTCTGAGCTGTCAGCCTCGCGTACCATTGTCTCTTCTCCATTTTCTTCATTCGACATGTCGTGCGTTGACAAATTTCAGAATTGATTGTAAAGGATGCTCTCCAGTATTTATGAGCGATTTTGCGTGGGGATGATGCCCTTTATAAATTTTGGGGTCTGTAGTTTGCTATTGAACAAAATTCCGCTCTAAAGCATCCTATTGTGGTATACGTTAATTAGTGCTAATGTAGTCAGTCTATAGCGCCATTATGTGGTCTACGGGATACATCCTTGAATGCAGAAACTTTTAAGCCGATGACCAGCAGCATGCGGTCTTTATTCGGAACTCAGATTACATCCTTGAATGGGTGTAATTCTCGAACCATGTCCGCTTTGACCAACTTTCACAGAGGGTCGTTGAGTACAATGGTGACTGACCACTGGCAGATGCGGTTGACATTAATTAGAGTGAAGATTTTCAAAGAGCTTTAAATCATTACTAATACGACATTTCAGAGCGAGTGTCCTGGCTGCGCATCCGAAAGCTTTAGTGCATGCAAAGGAAGCTAATTAGAGCCGCTAATTATGGTCAGAATTTTCCTCTCCCGCACTTTCACGGCATGTATAATTGTAATAGCATATGGTACTATACAGGCTTAAAGGGCAGATGGTATGTCGAAACTGGATTTGCTTAAAGTTAGAGAGATGCTTGGAAATGGAAACGCTATAGAAGTCGGTTTGATTAAAGACCATTCAAACTTTTCAAAGGCAGTGCGTGTAAGAACTGCGCAGATGGCGTTCTGTAAAAGTCTTTGCTTAGTGAGGGAGAAAGAGAAAGAGTGAAGGATGAAGAGGGAGAGAGAAGAAGATGGAGAAAGAGAAGAATGAGACAGCGAAGGAGAAGATGGAGAAAGAGAAAAAGATGTAGAAGAAGGAGGGAGAGGAGAAGAAGAAGGAGGAGAAGAGGGAGAAAGAGGAGAAGATGGAGAAAGAGAAAAAGATGTAGAAGAAGAAGGAGGGAGAAAGAGGAGAAGATGGAGAAGAAGATGGAGAATGAGAGAGTGAAGGTGATGAGGGAGAAAGAGAAAAAGATGGAGAAAGAGAAGAAGAAGAAGAAGAAGAAGGAGGGGAGGAGAAGAAGAAGGAGGGGGAGGAGAAGAAGAAGGAGAGAATGAGAGAGAATGAGAGAGTGAAGGAGAGAGAGAGAGTGAAGGAGGCTGAAGGAGGGTGAAGGTGACGAAGAAGAAGAAGGAGAGTGAAGGGGATGGAGAGGGAGAGAGAGAGGTGATGGAGAGAAGAGAAGAAGGGGAGAGGAATGATGTGAAGAAAAGAGAGAGAAGAAGAAGGGGGAGGAGAGAGAAGGATGCTGAAGGAGAGAGAAGAAGAAGAAGAAGAAGAAGAAGAAGAAGGAGGAGGATGGTGAAGGTGAGGAAGAAGAAGAAGGAGAAGGTGGAGGAGAAGAAGAAGGAGAGAAAGATTAGAAAGAGAATGAGAAATCGAATGAAGGGATGTAAAGGTCTGTACTTTGATCACTTTTTGCATGCAGTTCGGGTTGAGAGCGCATGTTGAGTGCTTAAAAAATACACAGAGAAAGTGAATATAAGCCTTTCTGTTCTGATGGTGGCACCCTTTGCAAAGATCTGATTGGACATGCGACGGGTCTTGCCGCACGACAGACACGCATAGTGCGATCACTGTGGGGCGGAACGCACTACGAATACCTCACGTGAGGAATTTCTGATTGGTTGGTCCTACTGCAAGCAGCAATTTTGCTTTGGACCAATCGCAAAGGACTTTCAAGAAAAGGGATGCAATGGCAGGTGCTGCCGATCTGATAATAAGTTTTCAATCTGGTCAGTATCTTGCAAGCAGTAGGAACTATGTTTTAAAACGCCGCATGTATATGAAACCAAAACAATTTAAAATTAATCAAACAGTCCAACAAAATTTACAATTATTCATTCACAATCATAGCACATAGTTCCAAAGTTGACAAGCTCAGATATAATTTCGTTATATTATGGTGTGCTTGCGTGTGTGTTGGGAGTAATTTTTTCATGTATTCCTACGCGAAATAGTTCCCAGGACATGCATGTGCGCGGAAGGTTATGCATAAGGTTGTGATGCGGTCAAGCGGTGATGTGAGTGTGTGTGTGTGTGTGTGTGTGTGTGTGTGCGTGTGTGTGTGTGTGTGTGTGTGTGTGTGTGTGTGTGTGTGTGTGTGTGTGTGTGTGTGTGTGTGTGTGTGTGGGCATAAAGAATTGATTCGCGAATCACTCACAAGTCAAAGAAATGACCAGAAAAAACTCTTGTACAGAATTTTAAAAATCGAAACATGGTTCTTATAATTCAGAATCTTAAGTGCATGTCCTATAAAGAATCTACCGTTTTAAAAGAATTGGCTGGCGAATACCTCGCAAGCAGTGATTCCGTTAAGGTCTGAATTCTTGGAGTCATGGACGCATCACATCCAAAAAATTGGAGTCCACACCAAATGGATAAGAGTCATGGACTCCACGCCCATCCATTTTTGGAGTCCCATGGGGCCATAGTAGGCCAAATGTGAAAAAATTCCAAACTTCTGATATTAGGCCTACAGGCGACAAAGGGCCCAACCATTAGGCCTATTGTAACCTACGCGAAAATTCGTAGGCCTATTTTTTACCCTCTCATTCTTCGTACATTTTGCGAACAGCCACATGCGTATCTATAGTTGTGTACGCAAAAATTAGCTCTGACCCTCCTCCGTTTACAAAAGTTCATTTAGGCTATATAGCTAAAGTGAGCTATAAAATTCATTTTACTGTTGGCTATTTTTATGTGTTAAAATCTGAAGTTGTCGATACTAATACAGAAAATACCAAGTCATAGACTCATAAATTACAGCCAGCTTCTCCAGAGGTAGGCTGAATTGGAATGAGATATAGGCCTGTAGGCCTATCGTGGAATCGTGAAAGGTCAAGTAGGCCATAGGCCTATAGGCTTTAGCCTAAGCCAGGGCTTTTTTAACGTGCAGTTCTACACAAAATGTGCAGCTCTAAATGGATTCGTGCAGTTGTAGAAGCACTTCCGTCACGTTCCGTGCAGTTAAAACTATAGTAAAAATAGGTCAGTTTCCTCAGATTGGGAGTAATTTACCATGGGGGATGAGAAAGGAGAGAAGAGGATGTGCAGTTCTAAAAATTCCTTAAAAACAGCCCTGTCCTAAGCCAACGATCTATAGGCTAGAAGTTTTTAGTTTATAAAATTTGAGAACAAATTAACAGCCATTTAGAAGCAAAAGTTGGTGTTAGAGCACAATCAGATTGCATCACATTGAATTAATATTGACTGGAGAGCGCCTCTGAGAGGGTTTCTTGTAGAGGCGTTATGTAACTTATTGAAATGAATGAATGAATACAGAGCCTGAGAGAGCTAAAATGCGATTGTCGTTAGCAATGACATCGTTTTGAAAATATGCCTAAACAGGGAAATTTTAGTACTCTATATAGCCTATAACTATAATATAATAGTACCAATCTTCCCGACGATAATAAATTTAATACTTTCCAAGAAAAAATATTTTTGCATTGTTGTAGGCCTACTTCTTTTAATTTTCTTGTTCTTAGGATCTATGCGACGACGATCATTACTTTTTAAGCCAGCCCATTGGAATCAATCATTGGAATGGTTGAACGCTGTAATATATTCTATTTTGCTGACATGTCAATGGTTTAGGTTATAGGCCTGCATGTAGGCTATAATATTATACGTCACTCACTTACAAAGAAATGAAATATTCATAAATAGTTCATTGCATAAATTATTCACCAGTCAGTTAGGCTAATACACAATGCATAAAACTGAGACAGTTGCACATATTATGGACCCCACGGTATTTCTTATTGGTGTCCCATGGACGCATCGTTAATTTATTTGTGCGTCCATCCACAACTTCAGTGCGTCCATGGACGCACCGCCTTTATTTTTGTGCGTCCGGCGTCAAAATTTGTGCGTCCGGGACGCACGGACGCACGTTAACGGAATCACTGCTCGCAAGCCAAAACAGAATCTTACAAATCGACACAGGCCTCTTATAATTTTAAAATAGTGCATGTCTTATAGTGCAAAGAAATGAGTTGAGAATGACTAAGCATCTGTAGCAGCTGCTGTACAATCGAACCATGCCTCTTATAATTTTAAAATAGTGCATGTCTAATAGTGACAGAATCTTAAAAATCGAAAGATGCCTCTTATAATTTTAAAATAGTACGTGTCCTATAGCCTAAAGCAATCCACCGTTTTAAAAAGCAATCCAGCATTTTAAAAGAATTGTCTGGCGAATTCCTTACAAATCGAAAGATGCCTCTTATAATTTTAAAATAGTACGTGTTCTATAAAGCAAACTACCGTTTTAAAAGAAATGAGTCGAAAATTCCTTACAAGTCAAAACAGAATCTTAAAAATCGAACATGTCTTATAGTGCATGTCCTATAAAGCAAACTACCATTTTAAAAGAAATGAGAAGAGAATCGCTCACAAGTCAAAGAAATGAACAGAAAAAAGCCTTGTACAGAATCTTAAAATCGAAACATGCCTCTTATAATTTTAAAATAGTACGCATCTTATAGTGCATGTGGCGCCATATAAATTGTGATTATTTAAAAGAAGTGAGTTGAGAATGACTAAGCAGCTGCTGTACAATCGAAATGTGCTGACGAAGCCTGGGTTAGGGTTAGGGTTAGGGTTAGGGTTAGGGTTAGGGTTAGGGTTAGGGGGAGGGGAGGGGCGCGCATCCCCTCGTCCATCCCTTCCCTTCCCATCCCCTTCCCTTCCCCATCCCTTCAGCGTCCCATCATACAAAAGATCAAAAGATCAAAAGAAAGGATCAAAGACCATGATCAGTGAAGCGTGACGGTTTATAAACCACAGGGCCAAAAACAAGAGTCATTAGTGAGAGTATCCATTACACATGACGTCATACAGTCACGTGACGGGCCAGAAAACATGTAGGGGTTATGTTCAGTCCTTATTTACTACTTACAAGGCAGTCCTCTGAAGTATTCTTCCAAGCTCGTGGTCAACATCGCAATGGAAAGGTAACAGGAACTTGGACAGCCAACGGACGAGTCTACATCAGACGTTCAACCTCTGAGAAACCATTCCTGGTCAGCAGTGGCATCGAGTCGCCATAGCCCTGGCCGAACATATTAAGCCCAAGAACCATGATGCCTCGGCACAGGCGCCTAGTTTACCGGAAGAGCGAGAGTGACCAAACGGATGTGAAAGAAACCAAGGCGCGAGCGCGGGAAAACATTTTTGAGCCTTTTTAATAGGAGAGTTATTGAAATTACCTCTGTTCATAGGCGGACACTTGTTCATGGCTTTAGGGGACGAAATCGCTGTCAAAGAACGATAGCCGAGCAGGGAAGGGCCGAAGGGGTTTGGTGGATGTGCTCCTAACCATTGTCGAAGTTATTTTCTTGCCACTCTTTGATGGTAGCATCTTAGACTGTCATTTTTACTAAATTTTCGTGGTTTGAGACTTGAAAAGCATCTCTGACGTTGTTTAGAAAATTGATATACAACATGAAATCGTTACATTTTTTAGCTGTTATCTCGTCGAAATTTCCCATTGTTTCATTGTTTAAAGATATGATTTAAGACTTCAATAAATGTTCTTCACAATTGCTTAAAAATGTGATCACTCTTTGGGTCAACATGTACTTCTCTTGAAATACACAAAGGACAAAAAAGCACAATTTTCTTTAGCATTGACATCTTGGAGCACTCTTCCCTAATTAGGTCAACACTCAACAGACTCAGATTTTGCACAAGAAATGGAAAAATTCTACATTAACCACTATTTCGTGAGCCAATATTAACATTGCGGAAGATAGTTTTTCAAATAGTTTTCATGAAGCTATTTCATTTTCCAGTCGGCAGTGCTGCATAAAAAAAGCACAATCTTCGTTAGCATGCGCATCTTGGAGCACTCTCCCCTAATTAGGTCAACACTCAAGAGACTCAAATTTTGCACAAGAAATAAAAAAATTCTGCTACATTAACCACTATTTCGTGAGCCAAGATTAACATTGCGGAAGATAGTTTTTCAAATGGTTTTCACAGACAATGGGGCGCTCGTAAATAAGCTGGTGCCCCGCGCATGGCTTTCTAGTAACGCTTTAGAAGTTTGGAGATTACGATTGCGGAGGACAGAGGAAAGAGAGGACCAAATTTAACGTCGTTACAATGCAGAAGCGAAAAGTCATTAAAAATTCATGCTCATGGCTGTTTTCGAAGTAGCTTAAGCTACGTCTAAAACTTTGAAATCAATGAATTTACCTGGACGTGTTTTGCCATTGTCCTTGAATTGCATTCTTCACTGCTATGTTCTCCATTTGCATTTGTCGTTTGTTCTCTGACAGTGAATAGCTCACATTTCTGTCGTGATGATCGAGGCGAGTCTCCAAACGGGCGACCTGAGTTCTTATATCATTGTTCGCTGTTTGAATTTGAGCTTTCAGATTCTGAAACTCTGATTGAATGGTCTTAGGTAAGGCAACGATTGCATCGCTGTAATACTTCTGGATGTCTGGTTCATCTTTGCTGCAGTCACCAGTGGTGCTCTGCCCTATTATTAAATTATTGACCAGATTTATCATGAGCAATAGCAAAACAGCGCAATAAGTTTTTGCCATTTTCAAACCGTTCACATTGCGTCGAAAGACACTTATATAATATTGCATCCAGCGTATTAATAATGTATGCACTACAAGATGTCAAATGACTGTCATGTGCTTAGGCAATTATAGGCAACCGCTAAGCACTTATCAAACTAATGTTTGCCTTCCTATTCTAGTAGGCATACCAGTAGGCCAGTTATCATAAAGCATATCTATCATACAAAGCGGAACATGTCGCTATTCTAAACACATAAATTGCGGAGCCTACATCAGATGCCTGCCTGCTGTCGCTTTCCAAAAAATGGCAAGGACGACAAAGTGAATTGGCGCCTCCATAGGCCTACAGAGGTCGCCCAAGGTCTGGGTAGGATGAGGGCTGAAGTTGCCTTCGATTTGGTTCCGGATTTAGATAAAACTGTAAAATTTAATCTTGTAATGGTGTGCAGGCTTATTCGCCACCATGTTGAAATCCTATAGGTTATATAACCCCAAAGATTCAGCCCAATCTTGCCAAAAGCTGCACATTTCAGCTATCAAAGCAGGGCCGTGTTTAAGGGCCTTCGAGTGTCGGTGCAAAGTTTTACAGCAGGGGCAAACGATCGGCAGTTTTACAAGATTAGTCGTTTTGCAAAAATCCGCTGCTCAATAGGCTAGCCTTGGTGGTTTGTCGGCTGTGGCCGGTCAGTAAGCAAGCACGCAACGTCGGTGAACTTAGTGAAATTAATGTTTTTTTACATTCACTGATTTAACAACAGGTTTAAGTAACACTGAGACTCGCAAAAGGCATTTGGCCAGAGGCAACAAAGCTCCGGCTCTGCAGGGGCATTCGGTGCACCGCACCGAATGGACCTATGTTAAACACGGCCCTGTATCAAAGCATTTTGTCAAGTACCCAGTCCGCCTAGTACCGGAATAGAGTGCAACGTTAAAACGTTCGTTCTCAGATCACAGAAGAGAAGCTGCCTATATAATATTATACCAAATCCGCGAATCCACTTAAGATTTTCTCAGTAAAAGTATCAATCATCACCAGCGAGTAACAACTTAGCAGGGGGCCCCGGCCCTGGGCCCTTAGGCACTCTAAACGCTTTGACCACTGACCATATCTATTAGCGAGACTAAAGATTTAAACTAGAGAGGCAGCTATTAACACCGCAGTTGGTATAGAAATAGTATTAATTAAACGTTCTCGTTAGTTAGGTGAGAATCGCCATGGGTGGAGGTTCAACCCCGGTCTTTCTTAGGACCCACAGTAAAGTCTTTATTGCACAATGCACACCCAACTCCACAAGACCACAAAATTTGAAAATTTAGTAGGCCTAATCAGCGACTTACCCCAAGTAATTTATATACAGGCCTAATTCTATAATACTGTAGGCCTGCCGCCTAGTTAATAATTCAGAGTTCAAGTCGCACTAAAAGTTCAAGACAATACAAGGGTACAAATTGGGTCGACTTATTGGGGTCAACTCCAAGGTCTAGGTACAATCGAAATGCATTGGCCATTTCGGTTTGCCGTTTATGTAATAGCTGAATAGCTGCACGCATGCTAGTGTAGTCCCATAGTTCGCGCGTGACTTGGACCAGCAAGTGACTTGCCAATAGAATGACTAAATCGCCTGTACTCATCCATCGATTTTCCGACTTGATGTCGACTTCTCTGGTAATCACGCAGTAGGGTTGTGAGCCTATTCTCACTTACACTTAACTTCGGTAGCTAATGGCTAGTTATAAGTAGGCCTATCTACAGTTCTTTAACTTGTTACGGAAGACAAACACAATTCTCTTCGTATTTCTGTTTCTTATTAAAATCCATCAATCGCAAGGAAACATAAACGACACGACAATGACTGTATCAAAACAAACTCAACGTTAAAACAACTTCGCCATCTTATCAAACTCTCTCTCACTACGCTCATTATACACGCCTTCTACACACGACTGGCACTCCTACACACAAGCCTATCTCATTCTTAGCGTACATCCATCCTTCAGCCGCTCTGTCCGTCTCTCTGTCCCTGTCGGTCTTGCTCTCAGGCGTACGCGGCGCCGCTGCAACTTTCCCGCCATTCAACCGCCTAGCTGGCCTGCCTGTACGCTCAACAATTAGCTGACCATTCAAGGTTATACAAATTAGCTTACATTACCTCTTTCCTTTCTTTTAAAGAGAGCTAATTATCTTTAAAAATTAGCGAACGTACCTTAATTAAACAATGCAAGCAATCCATAATATATAACATCAAAAAAATCCTACATTACAACCTAGATGAACAATCAGCTACTACATTCAGTTTGCCTTTCTTGTAGTTCAACAGAATGTCAAAATTTTGTAATGATAATGACCATCTGACTAACTTAGCAGATTTTGACATTGATTCAGTCAAGTAAACTAAAGGATTATGGTCTGTAAACACATTGATTTTAGAACCAATAATAATTTCTTTCAACTTGTTTAAAGCCCAAATGATTGCATAGGCTTCCTTCTCAATCGTCGCCCATCTCCTCTGGGTATCTGTCAGCTTCTGGCTGATAAATGAAACGGGACGTTCTATCCCTTCATTGTCCACCTGTGATAGAACAGCTCCCACAGCAATCACTGCTATCACAGTACAAATTAAATGGTTTACCAACCTCAAACATATATAGAACCACATTTGACAATACAATCTGTTTAAGCGAATCAAAGGATTTCTGATGTGCATCGGTCCAAACAAGTATATCAAGTACTTTCTTGCTGGTCAAGTCTGTCAATGGTTTAGCAATTTCAGCAAAATTACAAATAAACTGTCTGTAAAAGCCAAAAAATCCTAAGACCTGTTTCACTTGCTTCTTCGTTTCAGGTTTCTTCAAACTAATCAAACTGTCAATCCTCTCTGGAATCATCATCTTTTTCCCTGATCCTATAAGGTGACCGATGAATTTCACCTCACTCTTACCAAACACACATTTCTTCAAGTTCAACGTTACATTGTGCAGTCTTATTTGTTTCAAAAACAATTCCAAATGTTTTAAATGAATGTCCCAATCATCAGAATGTACAGGAATGTCATCAACATACGGTTCAGTGAATTCATGAATCGGTTGCAAAATCATATTTATCGCTTTTACAAAAGTCCGTCCAGAGTTAATCATTCCAAAAGGAACGCGTGTAAATTCGTACAGTCCATTATGTGTAACAAAAGCAGTCTTCCATTGATCGCTCTTCTTCGCAGGACAAGTCCAATAGGCACTGCGACAGTCCATAACGGAAATAAACTTGGATTTCCCGACTTTGCTCAAGACATCATTGACGATTGGCATAGGATATCTACAGTTCTCAGTAAAAGAGTTAATGTATCTGTAGTCGCACGCCAGTCTCAAGGATCCATCCTTCTTTTTGACAATGACAAGTGGACTTGCCATTCTGCTTGACGATGGTTGAATGATGTTTTCTTTCAGCATCTCTTGTATTTGTCTTTCCACTTCTGCACGGTATATTAATGGTATTCGATATGCCATGAACTCCTTTTCGCGAAAGTCTGGCTTCAACACCACTTCATGTTCTACTAATGTACATAATCCCGGTTTGTCTGAAAATCTATCGGCATAACGATTCAGTACATCAAGTAACTGTTTCTGCTGCTCGCTCGTAAGATGTCCAATCTGTTCATAATCTAATTGAAGTGATTTCTGTGTTGTCTCTGGATGGTCTTCCTTCAGCGGTATTTCTACCACTGATCCAAATTCGTCATCCTCTTCCACGATCAGACCACACGACAATGTTCTCGTGATGAACTTTCTCATCTTGTTGGCATGGACTATTCGTCGTCCACTTTCATTCATGTCCACGAGATACGAATATTTGGATCTTCTTTGAAAGACAGTGCATGGACCATGCCATCGTGAGATCAATTTATTGGTTGACGTTGGATATAGCACGATGACGTTTTCTCCTGGTTCGAATTCTTTATCTTTTGCTCTTTTGTTATATTGACCGGCGTATTGTTTTTGCTTTTCTTCCGCACCGCTCTCAGCGAATGTCAATGCCTTTTCCATGTCTGCTCTTAAATTCTTCAAGTACTTTGCCGGTTGCACTCCAATGTTCGGTGGTAAATTTATTTCTTTGGTCCAGCTTTCTTTAAGAATGGTTAGTGGCCCTCTCGGCAACTTTCCATAGACCAGCAGATATGGTGCCACTCCAGTAGTTGCATTAGGCACTTCCCTCAATGCACAGACGGTAAATGGAATGATTTTATGCCACTGTCTCGGATTTTCCACAATGACATGATGAACCATCTTCTTGAACGTTTGATTCCATCTCTCCACTATTCCGGCCGCCTCTGGATGTCCTGGCGAATCGAATCGAGGACAACACCCCATCAATTTCAGAAATTCTCTCGTTAATCTGGCTGTAAAATTCGTTCCTCTATCACTCGTTATCACTGACGGAACTCCGACATCCATGAAGAGCTTCATCAGAGCTTCGCATACAGCCTTAGCAGTCAATGACTTCATCAAGAAGATTGTTGGCCATCTTGTACATGAGTCTACGATGCACAAGCAATACTTATGCCCTGCTGCTGACGTCGGTTCGATTGGTCCTATGACGTCCATTGTCATTCTGCGGAACGGGACATCTTCTCTTGGTATTGGTGTGATCGGTACTCGATCCATCACCAAACTTCGTGCTTTCAACTGACACTTCTCACAGGACTTGCAGAACTTCATCACATCTTTACGCATCCTTGGCCATACAAAGGACAGCTTGATCCGTTCTCTTGTCTTCTCTTCTCCCAAGTGTCCGCCGAATACTGACTCGTGTGCCAATTCCATCACCTGAATTCTTCTTTCCTTCGGCAACACCAACTGGTACACCAACTGGTCCAACATTTGATGCCTCTTATACATCAAACCGTTCACCACACTAAACTCTGAGCCTTTGTCTTCAGCTATCTTCCACCACGACTTCAGTGACTCGTCATTTCTCTGCTGCTCTTCAAATTTCTTTGCATCTGCCAACTGTCTTTCATCATTCGTATTCTCATCAAACAAATCTCTCATGCTCATATCTATTTCACTATCACTTCCAGAATCATCATGACCATCACGCTCACATGCATACATATCTTCTTCAATTTCATTGCTTTCGGATGTAATACCTTCATCTTCTTCTTGAACACTTTGTTCATCCTCGCTTTCTGTGTCATCATCTGGCGAATTTTCATTTAGCTTTTCCTGTTCTCCTTCTTCCACTTCTCTTCTCCGACTCTGTGCTCTCGTAGTCACATTCGCTTGTAATTCTCCTTGCAATACACTCACTGGTGGAATCTCTTTCAGTTCTGCGATTATCTCTGGATGTATCAAGAACTTTTCTTTGTTATCTTTACACAGGCCTGCCGGAATGCTGGCACATACCAAAGTTAAATATGGCGCAATATTTACTTCCTTGTCCTTCAAATCACCTCCTTCGTTATGACAACTCATCCGCACTTCTATTTTCACTAATTTAGCTGGAATGGGCTCTCCAGCGACACATTGCAAATGTACTCTGCCAATTTCTTCTACTATCGCTCCTTTCAATAATTCTTCATTGATTACTGGAATCTCAGTACCAGAGTCAATCAACGCTTTGACTTGCACGGGATGACAACTGTCATCATTTCCACGTATCTCTACATTTACATGCTGTAATGGAGTCTTCTTCAAACGTTGACACTCATCTTTACTTTCAGTATCTCGACCAATTTCTGTAATGGGAGCAGATTTTACCACTTCTCTCTGTATAGTAAACTGAGGCGTGCACTTCATGACTGACTTAATTTCCGTTTCGCGGTTGTCTTGTTCTTCCAGCTGATTAGGTGCATTCATTACTTGAATTTGATTCACTCTTAGATTTTCTGCACTTCGACTAAATCTATTTCTCAGATTTGTCATTCTTGGTGGTACTTGGCAATCCTTTACCAAATGTCTGTCTGATTGACAATTATGGCATCGTTTCCTAACAATACTTGTCTGTTCGGTGTTCTCCCGCCTGTAATTGTACGGAGTGTAGGCTGCATTGCCTTCTCTTTGGCGTCCCATCACTGGAGTTCGACTGTAGATTTGTCTGTCGCCCGTTGCTTCTTTTCTTTCTTGTCCAAACTGTCTTCCAGGATAACTATCTTTCCTTATTTCATTACTTCTGACTTGGCTTTCCGTTGCTTTGCTATTACTGTTCCACCTGGTTTGCTTTGAACTATTACCCCATGCTTCATATTTCGGTTTATCTTGAAACATTACACCAATTCGATTGTTTACATGTATGTCTGCGAGATCTGCAACGATACTAGCTTCCAAACATTCAGTACCCTCCTTTGCAAGAACAAACTGTAGTGGACTCGGTGGTAAACATTCTTTCAACTTATCCGCCACCAGCAGATCAAACAACTTCTCATAGTTTTTGCCCACTCGTCTACTTCTGACATAATAGTTCAGCAAATTCTTCAATCTGGCTGTAAACATAGTGTATGTCTCTTCTGCCGTTTTCCTCGCATCTACAAATCGTGACCGATATTCTCTCGCTGTCAATTTAAATTCTTTCAGTAAATGCTCTTTCACTACGTCGTAATCGTCTAGATCACCAAAAGTCAATCGGTTTAACACTGTTCTCGCTCTTGGCGTCATTAGTGGCAACAACAATTTGACCCAAAACTGCTTTTCCACCGTAAAACTGTTGAATGCATTCTCAACTGTCTCAAAATATAATGGCACCTCCATCATATCATATGGCATCTTAGGTAACACGTGTTTCATTGCATCACCTATCTTCTTAATCTTAGACACTATTGTCTCACTTTCTCGGATTCTATTTTGTTCTGACTCCTCTCGGCTCTTTCTATCGTCTTCGTCTCTTTTCTTCAGTCTATTTTGATCTTCCTCCCTACGCAGTTCTTCTTGTTCTATCTTCTGCTGCAACAATTCTAGCTGCTTTCTGCGTTCCTCCTTTTCAATAGCCATTTCTCTGAGCTGTGCTTCCTTAAGAGCGAGTTTCTTTTGTTCTATTTGTACTTGTTCTTCCCTTTCTCTTTCCGCTCTTTCCAAACTTTCTTTCTCTATTTTCAATTCTTCCTGTCGAATTTCTTCGGCTTTTTCTAATTCTGCCAAACGCATAGTTTCCTTGTCTTCCTCACGAGCCTTTTGCTCTTCGATCTGTTGTTTCCGTAGTTCTTCATCACTTTTCCTTGCTCTCTCATATTCTATCATTAATTCCATCCTTCTTCGTTCTGCTTCGTCACGATCTTTTTTCAGTTGTTCTAACTGAAGCTGAAACTGCTGCTTCTGCATTTCTATCTCATCTTGTCTCATCCTTTCTGCCTTTTCAGTTCTTTCCTTTTCCTCTAGTCTGATCTTTTCTGCTCGTTCTCCTCGTTCTTTCTCCTCTTGTCTTCGTCGTTCCTCTTTCTCCTTCTCCTCTTGTCTCCGTTCTTTCTCTTCCTGTCTCCGTTGCTCCTCTTTCTGTTTCTCTTCTTGTCTACGTTGCTCCTCTTTCTGTTTCTCTTCTTGTCTACGTTGCTCCTCTTTCTCTTTCTCTTCTTGTTTCCGTTCTTTCTCCTCTTGTCTCCGTTGCTCCTCTTTCTGTTTCTCTTCTTGCCTACGTTGCTCCTCTTTCTCTTTCTCTTCTTGTTTCCGTTCTTTCTCTTCTTGTCTACGTTGCTCCTCCCTGATCATCATAAATTGCATCAACGCCTCTATAGACATCGGTGCCTGTGGCTTTTCAACTGGCTTCTCCTCAGCCCCACCCACAGCACCTTTCTCTTCAGCTTCCTTTTTAAGCCAAACCTCTGCTAAAGCTCCCATCAAATTCTCTCCAGACATCTCTTCCACTTCTTCCACGTCTAGAGCCGGCTTCAATTAATAATTTTATTATTCGATCAGAAGACATCTTTTTTATATTTGCTTGCTTTTGTTCTGTAAGTTTCTCCATCTTACTTGCTTACTTCAGTGATTTCCGTGAAGAAATCGTGGGAATGGCTATGATTTTTGTGATTGGTTGATTTCAATTCTTATTGCTCCTCGAATAAACAAGCAAGTTTTGTATACCTCTCTCTGGCGTTGCGTTGTTGTAATGTCGTTCGTATGCCCGTTGTATCTTCTCACCAGTTGTTCGGATGCTCGGAATGCTTCTCCGGTCGATCAGATGCTCAGACTGCTTCTCCCGTGTGCTCGGCTCCTCGTATTGTTTTGAAATCCCGCCGTACGTAACCTGGCCTCGAATATCCACTGTCCGTAACTTGACTTAGAAATCACACTCTCCGTAACACGACTTCTAAATCCACCGTCTGCAACTTGACTTCAATATTCACCGTCCGTAACTTGACTTCGAAATTTCTCCGACCGTAAGCTTAGATTTGAAATCCACCGTCCGTTTCTTGAGTTCAATATCCACCGTAGACTTGAGTTCGATATCCACCGTAGACTTGAGTTCGATATCCCACCGCTATCACCAAAATGTGAGCCTATTCTCACTTACACTTAACTTCGGTAGCTAATGGCTAGTTATAAGTAGGCCTATCTACAGTTCTTTAACTTGTTACGGAAGACAAACACAATTCTCTTCGTATTTCTGTTTCTTATTAAAATCCATCAATCGCAAGGAAACATAAACGACACGACAATGACTGTATCAAAACAAACTCAACGTTAAAACAACTTCGCCATCTTATCAAACTCTCTCTCTCACTACGCTCATTATACACGCCTTCTACACACGACTGGCACTCCTACACACAAGCCTATCTCATTCTTAGCGTACATCCATCCTTCAGCCGCTCTGTCCGTCTCTCTGTCCCTGTCGGTCTTGCTCTCAGGCGTACGCGGCGCCGCTGCAACTTTCCCGCCATTCAACCGCCTAGCTGGCCTGCCTGTACGCTCAACAATTAGCTGACCATTCAAGGTTATACAAATTAGCTTACAAGGGTGGTCCTTATTTTTAAAAGTATGATTTTATAACGGGGCACCCTCTAAGTTGGTTTCTATTGATGAGAAAAAATTGAGAAAATTTTTGGAGAGAATCTGAGAACATTTAGGATTCGCTACCAGAGGTTAAAGTTCAAGTTTAGAATTAATTTGGGCTTTGTGGTCCACTACGCGTAATTTCCATTAATATGCTTTCCAACCATGTTAATCGCTATGATAGAATTTGATAGACAACTACTCACATAATTATTAACATATCTGGCATCATGATTGTCACTTACTTACTTATTTCATTGACATTTTCTATAATGCATTCACAGCCATTGGGTCTTTTGGCAGCAATTTCGCTTCATTTTGGTTTTTCACGTAGGCCTATATTGCATAATTTCGCTATTTTCAAAGAAAACACAAAGTTGACAATAGGCCTAAGTCTTGACAATGCCAGGGGTAAAGTGATTAATAGAAATGCAACACTTATAGGCCTACTCTCTTTCACATTACAATGGCAATGACCCCGCAGAGTTCAATCTCAATTGCTTTTCAGTTATTCTTAAGCAGTGAATAAAGAATCGACAAAAATATCTGAAAACTTGAGGCTGAATGCCAACCAGGAGTTCCTCCAATAATTCACTGGGATGGAAAGTTGTTGGAAGACATCTGCAGACTGCAGTAAAGAAATAGTAGGCTAGACCGTCTTCGTGTCCTCGTTTCTAGAGTGGGTGTTGACCAGATCCTCGGTTTACAGAAGTTATCATCGGGACATGAAAATCTTCAGTATGCAGTGTATGAAGCGGTTGTGACTTGGGGCATTACTGATCAAATCAAATCTATGTGTTTCGACACCACATCAGTCAGCATGGACTAAGAAATGGTGCATGCATCCTGTTGGAACAGAAGCTGGACAAGGATTTGTTGCAGGGCGCAACTCGCTCTAACATAGGCCTAAATTAAGTTGGAGGCAGTGGTTATGTTTTCTCTTGGTTCACCGAACGGTAAGGATATAATGATTTTTCAAATGGGCTGCATAGAGCGAGGTTGATGGACAAGAGTATTTACAGTGTTAAGATATGGATGCTCAAGAAATAATTCAAGTCAACAAGAAGAGAATAAAGGGTATAGCTGACATCTGCCTGCTATACGTCAAAGTATGGTTTCAAGTAGGCATACCGTATGCACCATCAACAGGCCTACTCCTCGACTTGACCTGTAGAGTGTAGATCTCTAAGGACATTGACAAAATAAAGGGAGATAAATAGTGCAATTGCAGACGTTGCATTGAAGAAATGTTTGGGTGACCTTTTTCCTTTCAGAGGAATTGGTGACTTTTGAGTAGTATGTAAACTGAGAGAGATACTATCAGTCACATGATCAATGACGTAATAGGCCAAAGTTCAAAGTCAGAGGTCAAGATGATGACGTAATGAGGTCATGGTTATGATGTAGAGGTTATGATATAATGAGGTCATGGTTCTTACATAACTAGGTCATGGTTATTACGTAATTAGGTCATGGTAAGTAGGCCAAGTTCGAGCTCAAGGTCAATAACCCTAACCCTAGCCCTAACTCTAACCCTAACCCTAATTCTTATCCCTGCCCTATTCCTAACCCTAGCTCAAAGTACACCGGAAGTGCCGAACCGGAAATGCGGAACCGGAAGTGCGGAACCGGAAATGCGGACCCCGCGGGGGAGGGGAATGCCCACAACCGCTCAGAGCACCACCTAGCGAACCCTAACCCTAACTCAAATTACAACGGGAGAAGACATGCCCTTTGACCTCTGGAAGTGCATACACAGGGGTGCCAGTGTACCGGAAGTAACAAAGACATACATTAGGCCTCTTAGCACTCAGTGCCACTCCCTCTCAGAAGCAGCACCGAGTATGAAAATTAATATTTTTTATAATCTCAGTTTTCACTTATAATTTTGTCGTCTCAGAAATTAAGGTGTCTAACAAGCAATACATTTATTGAAATTATAACACTTTTTCCAATTCCTGAAATATTTCAATTATAACACATTGAAAACAATAATTTAATGCATATTATTTTGTATTATTTATATTAATTTATCACCATTTGGGTATTTTATTAAGCAAAATGAAAATTGCATAGGAAATAAATTTCTTAAGTATTCGATAGGTGGCGCCAAAAGCATTTTGCCATGATCACTTTGGCTTTCGCCAGATGGCGCCAATGATAAGATATTATCATACAAACCAAATGGAAACAGTGTTCAAGCATTGAATTGTTCGCTTATTGGCCGAAAGATGGAGCTAAATCCAATATTTACTGAAAATCAAATAGAATTATATTACACCTGTTTAGGCACTTCCGGAGGTCAAAGGGCATGTCTTCTCCCGTTGTAATTTGAGTTATGGTTAGGGTTAGGGTTCGCTAGGTGGTGCTCCTAGCGGGTGTGGGCATTCCCCTCCCACGCGGGGTCCGCATTTCCGGTTCCGCACTTCCGGTTCGGCACTTCCGGTGTACTTTGAGCTAGGGTTAGGGATAGGGCAGGGATAAGAATTAGGGTTAGGGTTAGAGTTAGGGCTAGGGTTAGGGTTATTGACCTTGAGCTCGAACTCGGCCTACTTAGTATTTCTCTCAGTTTACATACTACTCTTTTGCGTTCTTTGATTATGGACCCTATGGGGCTTCCATTTATACCAAGCGCCAAATGGTTAATACTTGGAAGGAACATCCACTACAAAGGTCAACCTTGGAACCTGCTGTAATAAGCTCAATGCAATTGGAAGATTTTGGCACGGAAAACACAAGATTTTTCAAGTTTTCTCCAACAAGACGTTGATATAAAATTATATGGTCAAACGACGAGAACTTCAAGTTAGATTAGGCCACTACGAGCTCAGTGAAAGTTGTGAATGACATTAGAAAGCGTGGAGTGGCACTCATGAACAAGTATAGCAAGCTTCAAACAAATAATGAGGATCAGAAGCAGACTCTGCTATTGGTTGTGAAAAAATATACCCATAATCGCAAAAAGACTCTGATGCAATAATGAAAACATTAACTGAAATTTTTTTGGTCTGCTTATGTGTTTTGACCAAAATAGTAAGCCAGTCCACAGACCACTAGTCCGCCTCCAGCACGACCCATTGCCCACTTTAATTTATTTCAATTTGTGCATTCAACCATAGATGCACACTAGTAATAGTATACGATATTCCATGTTTCATCATAGTTCTGAAATTGTTCTGGAAAAGGTGTTTTCACTGCATGATTCTGCAGGGTCTCCAATATTGGAACACTTTGTTCATTTCTGAGACTTCTGGTCACAAATCGATCAGACCAAGACAGTATCGCACGGCAATGTAGGATAAAGATGCAGTACAGCATATCACAGAAATTCAAGATAATGTCATCAGCTTCGCATTGCGGCAACTGAGTACTGATTATTACAGAGATGACTACAAAGAGCTACTTGAGCTGGCAGTCATTTTCTTAGGAGGAATTCCGCCAAAAGGAATAAAGTTCAGGCACCAAGGGGCAGTTCACAGAGCTCGCTGGATGGCACGTGCGATCTATGCTATCAACATGTGGCTTTTCATAGATCAATATCCCATTCAACAACGTCAGAGCTCAGAGAGGGCATCACGAGCATCCTACTCTCAAAAGGTGCGGAATAATTTAGTTCGAGTGTCATTTTTTGTGGCAACATTTTATGTGGCTCACCTAAAGAGGCCCCAAGGAACGATCTTGAATTCTTGAAGGCAATCCACACTTATCAAGACAAGGAAGTCTCACAGGTCGCCTCAACAGCATTTTTGCGACACCTTTGGTATTTATCAGAGACCCTGGTTGGCCTCAGACTTTTGATGATTCAGTCACCGTCAATGAGAAGCAGCGCATGGTCTGTATTAAATTTAGCTTAAAACATTATGTGCAGGGTGATATATAGTCATATATTTCCATATGAAAATTTGTACAAGTTCAGTATTTTGTGTTAAAATGGCCGATTTACTATAGGGGCCAATTGAGGCATAATGGGATACAGATATCCCACTTTGCCCCATTTAATGATTCTTCAGCAATTTTTTCAATAGTTCTCATATTTTAATATTTCATGGGTTCTAATTACCCCCTCACGTCTCAATCAGTGTTTACATTACAAAACGAGCAATAATAAAAAATATGTGGCACTTTTTTGAAAGCATAGAATTTTGCATGTTATGGGGCATAATGGGATAGGTACCTCATTTTACCTCAGGTGGTGGGGCATAACGGGATTTTGTGACCTGTTGGTAAAAAAATTGTATGTCCTGTGTGGTTGATGCTTACGTAAATTTTTAAAGTCGATGTCGTACCTTATATATAATGCATAATGTGAGCACAAAAAGCACTGATTTCTTATTAATTATATGATGTAAACTTCAAAATGCCTTAAGTATCCCGTTATGCCCCACTCGCCCCTACTACTACTACTACTACTACTACTACTACTACTACTACTACTACTACTACTACTACTACTACTACTACTACTACTACTACTACTACTACTACTACTACTACTACTACTACTACTACTACTACTACTACTACTACTACTACTACTACTACTACTACTACTACTACAACTACTACTACTACTACTACAACTGCAACTACTACTACTACTACTAATAATAATAATGAAAATGATAATGATAATGTTAATGATAATGATAATAACAATAATATTAACAATAATAATAATAATAATAATAATAATAATAATAATAATAATAATAATAATAATAATAATAATAATAATAAGGCCATTCTGGACTGGTTTTTAAACAAGTAGTTAGTAATAAAGTCCCTGAGGGATCCTAAATACCTCGGGGCAAAAAAAAAAATAATAACAATAATAATAATAATAATAATAATAATAATAATAATAATAATAATAATGTAGCGGAACTAGGGCTGGGCAAAAAAAGGAGCCGAATTCCAAACTCTAGCTGCCAAGGTACCTTCCGTCCGCGTAGTTAATGCTTCAACTGTAGATTGAAGACTAGCCAGTTAGGCTTAAAACACGTTTATTCGTTGATCAAAGAAGAAACGCGCAATGCAGTCCACAGTCAACTTCTGTAGCGCCAATGTTCGGAGCAAGTTCGGAGCAATGTTCGGAGCAAGTTCGGAGCAAGTTCGTGTAGCGCCACAGTCCAAACTAATGCACCACTGTTCGCAGCAATAATATTGTCAATGCGGA
Organism: Lumbricus terrestris; assembly: GCA_949752735.1. Classification (NCBI taxonomy): domain Eukaryota; kingdom Metazoa; phylum Annelida; class Clitellata; order Crassiclitellata; family Lumbricidae; genus Lumbricus; species Lumbricus terrestris. The sequence continues at coordinate 88,261,334 of OX457036.1, forward strand.
TCGCCGATTCGTCGTCACGTAGATCGTCGCTGTATCGCCAGCGCCCGCAGAAAGTCTGTAGCGGTCGGGCTTCGAATCCCGGTCGTCGTCGTGTGCGGAAGGTCACCAAACCTTCCGTGTTCGTCGGTCGATAGCGCCTGCAGGTCAGGAATCGATCCCCAGTCTTCGTCGTCGTGTAGATAGAAACCGAGCCTCTGTGCTTACCCGGTCGAGAGCATCTGCAGGTCAGGCGTCAAATCCCAGCCGTCGTTGCACGGCGAAGGTCGCCAAACCTTCCGCCGACTGGCGTTGAATTCCAGTCGAAAGCGTCCGAAGTTCAGGAGTCGAACTCCTGTCGTCGTTTCACAGCGAAGGTCACCAAACCTTCCGTCGTCGACAAGCGTTGAGTTTCGGATGCGTCGTCGATTCACAGCGAAGGTCACCAAACCTTCCGTCGCAGGCGTCGAACTGCGGTCGAAAGTGGCTGCAGGTCAGGAATCGAACTCCGGTCGTCGTGGCACAGCGAAGGTCACCAAACCTTCCGTCGTCGACAAGCGTTGAGTTGCGGTCGTCATCGATTCACCGTTGCGCTCTCCGAAGCGTTCCACCGCAACTCCGCTGCTCTCAGACCGACACGTAATCGTACTGCAACTCGAACCCGAAACAGTTGACTGACTGTTCGATGACTTTCTCTCGATGACTCGATCGATGACTGATGATCGACGATTCGATGACTGTCTGGTTCGCTGACTGTGTTCCTTCGATGACTGGCGACTGAAGACTCGATGACTGTCTGGTTAGCTGACTCTATGACTCGATGACTGGCGGGCCTGTGATGCGCACTCGTATATATGTCACGAGGCCACACCCCTAGCCCATGTATACGCTAGGCTTAGTTACCTTAAGCCACACCTCCTAGCCCATGTATACGCTAGGCTTAGTTACCTTAAGCCACACCTCCTAGCCCATGTATACGCTAGGCTTAGTTACCTTAAGCCACACCTCCTAGCCCATGTATACGCTAGGCTTAGTTACTTTGGAGGCACGTAGGCCAAACAGACGTGACACGCTGTCGAACGATACCTAGACAGACAGCGGCACGGACACTCAATAATAATTAAAAAATGAAATCCTACGAGCCCAATTTCCAACAACAACAACAACAACAACAACAACAACAACAACAACAACAACAACAACAACAATAATAATAATAATAATAATAATAATAATAATAATAATAACAGCTCCAAGCATAATTTTTGAAATTCCGAGGGATCCTAGGTACCTCGGGTAAAAAAATAAATAATAATAATGGCACAGAGGTATTTGCTTGGCGTGGGATGTCACGGTACCGGATACGTTTGCAACATCTTACAGGCATTTAACATCAGAAAATGCAGGTGCCGCGGCGGAAAGAGCAGCCCGTAACAAGAAAAGCAAATATGCAGACTTATCAAGATCGCATCATTTCGTCCCTATTGCAGTCGAAACCGGAGGAAGCTGGGATGAAGATTCACATCAATTTGTACAAGAACTAGGACGAAAGATGTCAGCGGCCAAAGGTGACCCGCGTGAGACCAGCCATCTGTTTCAGCGTCTATCAGTCGCCCTGCAAATCGGAAACTCTTGTCGGTTTTGAGAACAGCAGACTCGAACAGTCAAGACATCTGGAGGGCTTGGACTGAATGACTACGTTACGTAGCCTAGTGTTCAAAAGGAGCATAGACATTAGCCTGTAAATTATTTTGTCATTTTCTTTTGAAAAAATAAATGTGTGTTATAATTTTTAAAATAATAATAATAATAATAATAATTTGTCTTCTGGCGAACTGAGAGAGACCTGTTTTTGCTGCAACGGCTCTCTATAACCGTTCAGCGTTTCAACTCGGTGGCCTTTCGAGGCACTTTAGCTAACCGGGTTCTAGAGGAGATGTAACAATAGCCACTGCTTCCCTAGATTTTTGTACTTCCTGCTATACTGATGTTGTTTGTTGAAGATATTAAAAGAAATAATAATTTAAAATAATAATAATAATAATTAATAATAATACCGGTGACGATGATCTTTAACTCCAGAACAGCACAGCTTTTAGTATTTCTTGCTGTTATCATTATGAAATGTATTTAGTGCTTTGTTATAGGCCTAATACAATTTTACTTCCTCAATCAGTGGTCCAGCAAATCTCTTTCAAGTTCCGTTACGTCCGTGCGTGTATGATAACTTAATTATTATAATAATTTTTCGTTTAATCAACAATCCGGTTGACAGACCGAAACCAATTACAGTGTACAATTATGCAGTTGAAACAATTTACAGGAACTCAGATTACAGAATACATAAATCTTAACTATACCAACTGAACAGACAGCCTGCAATTAGTGATTCCGTTAGTGTGCGTCCGGGACGCACAAATTTTGAGCCAGGACGCACAAAAATATAAGTGGTGCGTCCATGGACGCACCGAAATTGTGGATGGACGCACAAATAAATTAACGTTGCGTCCATGGGACTCCAATAAAAAAATACCGTGGGCCGTATAATGTGTTACCACATAATATACTATATGTGGTGTTACTGTCTCACTCAGTTTATGCGTTGCGCAAATTTTGCGTATACACTGACCTATAAACATACACACACTGAGTGGTGAATAATTCACGCAATAACCTATTTATCAATATTTCATGTCTTCGTTAGTGAAGGTCACTGAGGGACGTAGTCCTACATAGCCTCTGGAGAAGCTGGTTATAATTTATGAGTTAATGACATGGTATCTAAGACTAGGCCTACAGATGTTTAACAATAATATAGCCAACGGTAAAATGAATGTTTTATAGCTGATTTTAGCTGAATTAACTTTTGTAAACGGGGAGGGTACAGCTGATTTATACGCACGCATGTGGGGTTATACGCAAAATGTAGTCTACGATCAAGTAGGATGAGTGGGTCAAAAACACGTTTTTTGCGTATAGGCCGCATAATAATGATAATGGTTTGCTGCCTATATACACTGTGTCTCAATAAATCGAGACCCCTTTTTATAATGTGAATAAAACAGGCAAATCTTAATCGATTTTCAAAATTTTAAAACTGTTTTTATCCTGAGATAATTATCTTACACTGATTCAAATATTAAGTTTCTGACATGAATATTGACGTCACAATTACGTCATTTGCATCAGATAATTCAAATGTTAAGTAGGCCTACAGAACACAACTTTTTCTTTAAAAAATCTACGTTATATACCTTAAATATTATTTCACAATTCTAAATTTCAGTTAAATTTTATTTAAAATTTGACTAACATTATACTACAAGGTATGTTCAAAGTGTCCGCCTTCGGCTTCAACACAAGCTTCAAGGCGCGTTCGCCATTTGCCAATTGCAGCATCAATAACCAATAATTGATCAAATTCTTCCCATGCACGCATTAATGATTCGTTCACGAAGTTCTTCAATGTCTCTGATCTTTGTCTTATAAACTTTCTCTTGCATTACTCCCCAAATCTTGTAATCGACCGAGTTTAAGTCCGGGCTGTTTGGTGGCCAAAGATTAGGGGGTATGAAATCCGGGGTCTCCCTTGTCAGCATTTCAACAGTTTCACGCGCTCGGTGGGCCGGAGCGCCATCTTGCTGAAACGTGTAATATTCCGAACATTCCCGGATATATGGCAACAACTTTTCCGACATCAAACAATCCCGGTAGTAAGCTCCATTTATTTTTACTCCAGGTTCTATGAAGTGGATTTGTGTTTTACCAAGAGCCGAGACACCAACCGAAACCATGACTGACCGGCTAAATGTCGAGCGAGTGCGAAGCAAACGAACAGCTGAGATGTTTTTCTTAAGAGTTCAGGCGGCCGCATACACACGGCCATTTTGACTGTTCTTTCGTGTAACGATGGTAAACAACTTTTCGTCAGTGAACCATATAAAATTTACCATGTGAGCAGGATACCGATCTAACAGTTGCTTTGACCGCTCAACCCGTGCGTGCTTGTTGGCTTCTGTTAATGACGTAATTGTGACGTCAATATTCATTCCAGAAACGTAATATTTGAATCAGTGTAAGATAATTATCTCAGGATAAAAACAGTTTAAAAAATTTGAAAATCGATTAAGATTTGCCTGTTTTATTCACATTATAAAAAGGGGTCTCGATTTATTGGGACACAGTGTATATAGGCTATATAAATATGAGAATATATACATCTATACAGGGGGCGGATTCGGGGAGCCAATCCGGCCATGGCCCCATATAGAAATAGGCTATCTTTATCTTTGACCAGCTATTCTGGTTCTGAAAGTTGACGTGCCCCTTCCCCCATGAGTAAATCCGTAAACTATTCCCACACCCACGAAGTCCGCATGCAGACGAGGCCCGTACGATCGCATACGAGGACCGTACGTATATACGACTTAAAAAGTCATCAAATATTTTGGCGGATAAAATGGTATCTTTTCCTGGGAATTGGAAATTGGAGACATATGACTAAAAAAGGTCATCAGATTTTTCGACGACCAAGACGAAAATTTTCCCCTGCCCCAACCCAAGGCCGAAAATTTTGGCCCCTTTGAAAATTCTTGTATCCGCCCTTGTATCGTATATATATATATATACACTGTGTCCGGGAAAAAAAGACCCATTTTGTAAATATGAAAATAAATAGTAAATATTGACCGATTTTCACAATTCAGACACCGTTTTTATCCTAACATATTTGTCTAACAATTGTGAAAATATAAAAGTTCCAGTCTCAATAATGACGTCATAATGACGTCATTTGCATCAAAATTCAAATTTAAGAGATAAATGCACAAAATTAGCTAAAATTTCAATATTTTTAAGATGTCAATTATCAATAATAAATGCTAGTTTACATTTATTTTTATATCTGAATTATGTCACACTGCATTTCGTGCTCAAAGTGTCCACCTTCGGCCTCAACGCAGGCTCCAAAACGGTTGCGCTAATAGCCAACAGCAGCATCGATAATTAACCAGCTTATCAAAATTCTCCCATGCAGTCATTAACCATTCGCTCACGGAGTTCTTCAATGTCTCTTTTCCTTGTCTTGTACACCATCTCCTGCAATGGTCTCCAAATTTTATAGTCAACTGGATTTAAGTCCGGGCCGTTTGGCGGCCAAAGATTATAGGAGGAATGAAATCTGGAGTCTCCTTAGTCAACAGTTCAACAGTTTACCGAGCTCAGTGAGCCGGATCGCCATCTTGCTGAATTGTTTATAAATCCGAGTATTCCCGGATATCAGACATCAATTTTATATCGAGCAGACAATTATTCCTGTAATGTGCTGCATTTATCTTCACTCCTGGTTCAATTAAATGGATTTCCGTTTTGCCAAGAGCCAATATACCAGCCGAAACCATGCATGACTGGCCAGCTGAATGAACTTTAATGCAAATGACGTCATTTTGACGTCATCATTGAGACTGGAACTTTTATATTTTCACAAATATTAGATAAATATGCCAGGAATAAAATGTTGTTTGAATTGTAAAAATCGATGAATGTTTACTATTTATTTTCATATTTACAAAATGGGTCTTTTTTTCCGGACACAGTGTATATAATTTAACACATATATATATATATAATTATATATATATATTATGTGTGAAGTTCGGATTTTTGTACATTTAGCCTATACTATGACCCGATGGGACTCCAAAAATGAATGGGTGTGGGGCCGTCCATAAAGTACGTCACGCTATTTTTGACCATTTTTGACCCCCCCTCCCCCTGTCATAAAGTGTCACAAATCTCGGACCCCCCCTTAAAGTACATCACACTTTCGGATTTAAAAAAAACCATAACCATTTACCTAACCCTCTAAACCCTAGGATACTATCCCTAATCCCTATGATAGTGACGTCGTGTGTCCCTAAACGCTTTGATAGTGACGGGAAATCAACTTTTATCCCGCCGGGCCGGGTTTTAGACACGCCTGGCCGGGCCGGGTCGGATTTTAGGTACTAAGAAAAAAAATGAATTTAAAAAATAAATGTGTGACGTCACACATGGCCTGACTCCCCCTCCCCTGTCACAAACTGTCACACTTTCTTACACCCCCTCCCCCCTGGAGCGTGACGTACTTTATGGACTCCACAGTGGAGTCCATGACTCTTATCCATTTGGCACGGACTCCAATTTTTTGGATGTGATGCGTCCATGACTCCAAGAAATCAGACCTTAACGGAATCACTGCCTGCAATACATGGCGCTAATAGAAGCTTATAAAGCATATCCGCCCAACGGTGGCTTGAACTCAATACCTCTTGAACTCTTGGCCAGCGTGTCATCCATTACTCTGCCGGGCCTATCACACACTGGTAAGTCTCACAAAGAGTAGCCTGAATAGTGTTTCCCATCTATGTAGGCCGTATTGATGGTTTACGACCGCTGGTCGATTTTTCAAAATTCATGAAGCTTCTTAACCTCAGTCTCTTAAGCGCCAAAATGATCATGATCAGATGCTGGTTGTTCCGTGTTGAATTATTTCTCATGTTGTGTTGCATTTAAATTTGTCTTTTGTTGCCTCATCTGATCTCGTCTATGCAGACCCTCCACATTTGGGAATGCCGACAGAGAAACTGAAAACAAACTTAATATTGCAATGTAATGTAATTAGTAATTTCTATAGCGCATTTAGCACAACACCATAAACACTAAAAGAGTGGCGTCGTTGGGCATCTGGACCTGCTGGGAGGCAGCAGACCAAGAGAAGAAAAGAATAGCGCATTCAGAGCCGAGGCCATTCAGTAGCGCTCCCTAGAGAAAAATAAATCCTTAGAAGAAAGAGAGATGCGGATAGTGATCCAAAAAGTAGAGTCCCATGCAGAGTGGAAGAAAGGGAATTCCATAAGGAGAGCCCAGGGATGGTAAAGGATCGAGTTTGCGCAATAGTGGTCCTAGCTTGTGGAACAAGTTAGTCAGCCCTGTCCTTAGAACGGAAAGGTCGATGAGAAGTCGAAAAAAGAGGAGAACTCAGATATTTCGGTACAAGACCCAATTTCGACTTGAGTACCGGAGAAAGGACTTTGAATTGAATGCGGGTCAGTGTAGTTGGTTCACCATAAACACTAAAAGTTAATGAAATTAACCTGTTGATATGTGGGTAATAATGCACTTCGGTTGCGCCTCGTGTCTAAGACACAGGAGCAATATTTCCAATATTTCGCAAGAATACCTCTAATGTAATGATGACAATGCTGTTGTTATTATCTTCATCAACTGTCATTAATATTGTTACCCGAGGTATTTATGATCCCTCAGGTGCTCAAAACAATATCCGATTATTATATTAGGCCTATTATTATCATTACTAATGTTATTATTATTATTAGTAGCCTACGCATAACAATCTCGAATTAATGTAAAAGAGAACCTTAGAAGAAAACGGAAATTTATTTCGAGCACGTGGTTAGGTTAGCCCATTCAAAAGCACCATATTTATCACAAAAAGTAATTCATAAAATACATGTGCAAAGTTTCTGCTAAAATAATTGGTGAATATTTATCAATCTGTTGAGGCCTATAATAGGCCTATTGTGTAGCCTAAATTTTTTAATCACATCACAATAAATTAGGCCTACACGTGGACTTTGTATTAAACTAAACGAATGCCTGCTGTGATGAACTTCAAGCATTTTAATATGAAGAAGCGATTTCTTATAGATGCATGTGATACTCTTAAATCACGCTTTTGACCGTGGCTGGGTCTTGAGCAACTCTGAGTAGGTTAGTCTACCTGCAGATCAGGCAACACCACTTCCAGCGCTCTCTCAGCCCCCAACAACAATGGCCCATACACTCTACTTATGCCAATGCAAATTTCTATTGAAAGAGGGCCGCTAGCTCAAGAGAAGCAGACAGTTACGGTGTGAGGACTCAATAAAGACATCGTGGAGCAGTCTCAATTTATTGTTAACACTTTAACTTTTAGTTCAAGTAGGCCTACATAATTATATAAACATTAAACAAGCCTAGCATAAAAGTCCTGACAAAGATAACATGATCACTATTAGAAGCTATTCAGAAAATGCAATGCAAGTCTATTCAAGGATAATAGAGATTTAGAATAATGCAACGGGAAAAACTGTCTTTGGTATTTAATGTTAGGCCTAAACAGTTCAGTTCACAATATTCATAAAACAGAACCATCGAGAGACGGCTATTATAAACTTCAAGAACTTTATTTTAATACTTCCTTCTACATTGGTTTCTGTATAAATGTCTATAGCAAATCCATACCCTCAATGAAAAACCTGTTTCTGAAAAGAAAACGCTTTAAATAATTGGTCTGTGATAAATAGATGAAACGCCATTAATCACACTTTTCGTCGTGACTACTGACATTTCGCTGAATTCAGTTATAAACTGTGACCTCACAAACTGGACAGAAGCTCCAAGAACACGTCAGATCGTTCCATTGGCCATCCTGTCGAATACCTATGCAATTTTCAATAAAACCCACCGGGGCGCAGTTTGGTTCTCCAGAATGCCAGTTGGTGTAGCCTATGGGCAGTGACGTCCTGATGTCAGGCTTCCATATAAACGTTGAGTTGCAACTGGAGACATTTTGTAGTTGACCAGCAGTCCAGAAAAAATTGCCCTATCTTTCAACACGTTTCGCATCATAGTTTCTAATTGGGCAATCTAAATGTAGTACAGATATCATAAATACGTGGCTGATTTACATCATTATGTTACTATGTAGGACAGTATTTTCACAAGCCACACAAGTCTACAATGTTATACGAAACACGCTAGATTACGCTTACTTCGATCAACCTTGCACTTGCAGCCTTTCTAAGTGGGCCTATGGTTTGTCTGTAAAACTGCAATCTGGTTCTGGAGGCTCTGAGTTGATGTAGCTCGACTTTAAATCAAAAAGCTATAGTTGAACTGGTGTCGCGACAGCTGGACTACAGACAACTGGTCTACAGACAACTTGTCTAACGATAGCTGGTCTACATGGAAGTTGGATGAAGGTTCTTTATAGATGAAATAGAAGCTGGATAAATGAAAAGACGTTTAATGTCTTTCTAGCTTAACTGAGGCTCGATTGATGATTTTCATTCATGTATTTCAACATGCATCCAGCTTCCATTCAGATCTAAAAATGCCTTTCCAGCCTCCATTTCTTAAGAGTTTTCTCACCAATCCAACTTCTATTTCACCTGTAAAAGAACCTTCATCCAGCTTCCATGTCTGTAGTCCAGTTGTCGTTAGACCAGTTGTCTGTAGACCAGTTGTCGTTAGATAAGTTGTCTGTAGACCAGTTGTCGTGAAATCGTTTCTTAGCATTGGCGTGTCGAACTTTCTCTGCCAGATGACAAATTGACCATTTATTTTAAGTAAACCTGCGAAGATGGTCTCATTTGGTCTATTTAGTTCATCTCTTGAAATTGCTTTAAGGCCTAAGATTTCAAATGAAACTTACATTTAGGGCTTTCTAAGAGCTTTAATATTGATCAACGCCTTCAAATAAATAGATTTCACAACGGAATAACCTTTATGGGCATGTCCGGATTAACAAATGTGGAGCCCTTTTCAGCAAAAACTGTGTGGTCCAACCTTACAGAATCACGATACAAGGACACACAAAACGTGTCATATCCAACGATTCAACATTCGTTTTTAATAATTCGTTCCTTCTTTGTTCACAATATCAACAGGTCTCTTGATATTCGAATGTCGTGTCAAAGCATAGGCCTACATCTTACCTTTCAAGAATAACAAATAATTAGAGTGATTCATAGTCAGACATTGTTTTGTGGTCTGTGCATAACCAGGGCACTCGTGCGAGTAGACCTACATGTAAACAGCGCAGATGCGTTTTATGCCCAAATAGAATATTGGCAGAGAGAAATTCTCGCAGTCTTGTGGCAGTACAACGACCAGGACAACGGGTTTTTATCAGGGCATTTGCCCTGATTAGGCCTACCTTGCGGCAGTTCCGCCACAGATAACAAGCTCGCGTATATTTTTCGGTTAGGCCAGTACCGGTAGTAGACCTAATTCTTAAAAAAGAACCAAGAAAATAACAGTGTGCATAATACTTATAATGACGCCAGTTCATAATGCGTCGCATGTCATTTGAGTTCCGATCGAGTTAAGAGTTTAAAATTAATGAACAATTAAAAGTGATGTCGCTCAGGCTTTTAGAATTTCGGGCTAACTCTGAGATCAATGACTTTTCAAATAAAGTGTTCCACACAAGTTCAAAACTTGTAGGCTATGGAGCCTATAGACCTATGTTAAAATCAGTGTTTTTCGATTAATTTTACAATTCGTTCGGAGATTTTTACTTATTTTTACTATTTAATGAACAATGGCAAAAAATATTCATATTGGGTGTGTGGAACCTATAAGTGTTGGATCCCTGTTCGATCGAACATGTTGATTGTTGAACATGCCTTGATCCGACCATGCTTATAGGTGTGTGTAGTATTATTGTGCTTGGATAAAATTTATAAGAACAGTGGTAGAAAATACTTGAAATAGAACTTTACAAAACTAATAATGTTAAAGAACTACTAGGCTAAGTGCTACTTAATAGCCAGAGCTGTGAGCGACACTGTAGAAATTACTAATAATTATATTAATTGCAATTACGCAGAAAAAGTATCATGATACGAAATCTTACCATAATTTAGCATTATCTTGACCTAAATCTGTTGCTCCAAAGCCCCGTTGATGACGGCCAGATGAGCGTCCTTGTGCAGCTGTCGGCATCTCTGCTGCGCGGTGTTCCAGCTCACAGCCGGGCAGAGAACAGCGTAGCATTTTGGAAATGCAGCGACACTGAAATTGAAGCCATTTGGACATCGAGAGCTGAAACAACATGAAATAGGCGCTTGTGCAAGGGTAGTCTCAGTAGAATAGCTGGTTGGACAAGTTATGTGTTTCTGCATACGAGTATTGGGGCCAAAGAAAGAGACGCTCAAAGATCGTGGAAATGTAATTGAGATTGGAGAAAAGTCTGTAGTTAAATTTTCAATTCTTTTATTTATTCGGTAACCATAGTGACCCTATATCAGAAAATATATAGATAAGTCACTGAAGTCAGTGAAAATAGTAAAAGCTGGTTACAAAGGGAGCCTAAACAGATGGGGTTGAAATGCGCACAATACTTGATTAGAACCCCTCGTGCAAAACAGACACCTTAGCTGTAATTTTCACACTAGACTATTGAAACTCCTTTTTCTATGACATCGACTCTTCTCATAATTATAAAACCCACGCAAAAAGTTACCAACAATTCTAAAACACCATCTCATAGAATGATCTAATAGGACTACTAAATTCTCTCATCCCATCCATTGCAAATTTTTATATAGGCCTAGGTTGTGTAACAATCTAGGCTACTAACCTGAATTTCCAGAAATCTTAGCTGTTTAAGCAAAAAGCGTCAATACTGAAATCACATTAATTCAAGTTTACTAAATCAATTGAATATAGCTACCCAGGCAATTTCTGAATTTCGACTCGGTTATCCCGATCAACGAGTTGAGCCTTAAGATCCTTAAATTCTGATTGAACGCTCTTGGCTAAATCAGACAACGCGCTGCTGAAATACTTGTCGTGCTCATCATTGATGCAGTCACCAATAGTACTTTGTCCTTTGACAAAATGGTTGCCAAAATTCAATTTTAGCAATAGTAGACCAAAGACAGCGAAAGAAGACTCTGCCATTCTCACAACATTTACTATGGTCTAAAGAAACCTCGTAGAAGACTTGGATGAACTTCCTCAAACCGTGGCAAACCTTCGCTGAGAAGACGCACTCTAGGCTACATGCCTACTTAAACTGTAAGGTCGTACCGTTCTCCTCGCCGTTTATTTTACATTTCAAAGTGTCCAATGGCAATTGTGTGTGCTAAGTCGCATTAATTAAGCCAATTATTGTGTTTGCCGATAACGTCTGATGTTATGAGCAATTTGGCAGACCAATGGACCATTCACAATGGTGATGCGGCCAAACACGCAAAGCCCATACCGGTAAATCACAAGTTTCATGCGTTGCCTAATTAGGACGCTCATTTGCATTTGCTCAACCCACACATGTTATAATAATTATAATATAGGCCTACGACCATGTGGCATAAAAACTCAGGAATTCGGGGATCTCTAAATGCCCAGGATATACAAGTAATATTGATAGAGGAAAGTATTCAAAACATGAGCCGGGAATTGTACTAGACGCGAAGTCTGGAAAGCATTGGCATGCACGACAGATTTTAAAGTGTCCATAATTATAGAGACTCTGTCCCACACATAGACTAGGCCTACAATGAATGTAATGACTTCGATAATTATTCAGACCAGCGGGACATCTATGGGCGGAGTTTATCAGGGGCTAGGGGGTCGTCACCCCAAGAAGGCCCAGATTCAGCTTTTTTACCGTGAAAATGATATCTTTTCCCTGGCTTAGTCATCCCAAGAAATCGGCCAGACCAATAAATTTTTTCGGACAAATGGTTCTTTTCACGAATCGAATGACTTAAAAAGGTCATCAACTTTTTTGACCGAAAAAATATTGTCGGCGCCGCTCGTTCTGGACCAATTCTCCGCCCCAAGAAAGCCCAAGTTTCTTAGCCCCCCCCCCCCAAGAACGGAAACCAAACTACGCCCATGGGAACAAAAACCCAACTTGCACGAAGATCGACTAAAAAACGCGTGGAATGAACAGAATCTGATCCAAAGCAGAAGCGAAAAATTCTCTAAGAAGCGTGGAGCGATGCATCACGGTGAAACAATCACCGTGATGCATCGTTCCAACCAATAGGCCTAATTGCTCTCTGCAGGTGGGCTTAGCTTGCGGTCCCTTTTGCGTTCACCCGAACATTTGAAAATTTGATGTTGGCTTACGATTTGCGACTTGTACTGAGTTGGTTGCGAAATAAAAAATGTTATGTTATGTTATGCTATAATTATTAGTGAATCGTAGGCTATAGGCCAATCAGAATTTAAAAAATTATAGGCTAAAATGACGACAGGATGCCCCTCCTTAGAGAGAGACCCAAGCGTTTAAATTTTCTAACTAGGGTTTTAGTCTATAGAATTCTTGCAGCCTATACGCATTTGTAATATCTTACAAAGCTTTAGAGCCCTGTATAATGATAACATTGATTGACCTATCATACACAGTGAATCAAATTTCCTTTCTCCAAACGTTGGCAGGGATGACCACATAAGCGGAAACTTGGTCTATTGTGTGGGAGCGGCCGAATGAGGCGCCACATTTTGGGCGGACGGCGGAGTCGCCGATCGACGACATTTTGCATTTCGTCGACGAAATTTTCTGAAAAAATACCTTTTTCCCTGTCAAAATAGTTGATGACTTATTTTATTTTTTTGTCATTTGGTTGAAATTCTCTGAAAAACATGCCTTTCCCTGCCCCAAAAAGTGTACGACTCTTTTTTGGCCGAGTTTCGTCATTTGCTCCATAATCTCTTCTTATACGTTATAACGACAGCAGTAGGCCTATAGGTCTATTCAACAAATGTGCATGTCCTAACACTTAACCATTGAGGGGGGACAAATGCATGGACGGTCCCCCTACACAAACACTGATGGTTCCGTCCCCTTGTCCCCCTAAATCTCCGCCCACGGATGATCACGTCTGTTGTCGGCCTTAGCCTAACCGGATTCATTTTAATTAGAGGATATTTTGAAGAGGTCTGAGCCAACAAAATGTGACGATGGTCGATTAGCCTAATCTAGCCAACAAGCTTAAATCATTCATTATAGTCTATTACGCGTCGGTGTTTTCATGCATACACATCAGGGGAAACTTTATCTCGTAGATCTAAATTGGGGCGAGGTTGCAGAGGTCCAGAGTATCAGTAAACTTTGGAAATTGGCAATTATTATCATTCTCGTCGTCATGATCATCATCTCCATCATCCTCAATTATTCAGCATCATAATTATGTACAGACTCACCACTGCATTTGGGATGTGATAACCTACATGTATATATATTTAGTGATGGTTTTCAAACCATCCGCTTGAAGATGCTCGAACTGGGTAATGATTCAATGGTCAATAGTTTGTTTAAGGGTATATGCCTACAAGTATTTTTACTATTGGGAATCCTCGCGCACACACACACACACACACACACACACACACACACACACACACACACACACACACACACACACACACACACACACACATGTTGGACAGCATTCGGTTCTTTAATGATAGAACAGCGGTTCCCAACCTTTTTGACTGTCGGGCCACTTTTTCTAAGTTGGAGGACCCGAGGGCCACTTTTTCTTAGTTGAAGGACATTAGGGGGTCACAAGGGCACAAGGCTAAAATTTAATTAACTAAAGGCATATAAAATTGTTATAATTGAATCAAAATAGAATGTTTGATGCGATTTATTAACGTCCAAATAAAATAATTTGTAATAGAAAAGAATTATATATTCTATAATGTCCAAATTGTCAATTTTACAGACGTTTTTCTTAATTCATTGAGATGCTGCGGGCCACTTTTGTAGGACCGGCGGGTCACTTTTGGCCCGCGGGCCACGGGTTGGGAACCGCTGTGATAGAATAATAACAACAGCCTCTAATGATTGCTACGGCGCTCCGTTCGGGCCATTGAAGATTTCTCGTCGGTGCAACCCCTGAGGAAGACGGTCCCTAGACCGACCCTCATCCAGGGGAATGAATGCCTCCCCTCCCCGCGCTACTAGGGAGAGCTGGAATGAGATTGCTGTTTAGCCAATATGTCGGCTAAATTGAAGTCGACTAAAAAGCAGGTCTAATAGTATGTCAGCAAAGAGAAGGAGAGAGAAAAATGTGCAAGGCTAAACAAAAGGTGGAGCAGAGATCAGAGACAGTTTGGGGTGTCGCATAGTGAAGGGAAGCCCGTTCCAGGTTGTTGGACCAACAACAGAGATGGAACAGTTCTGCATTCTCTCAGGGCGAGTGAAAGGAGCCATTAGATCCCCATAGACAGCAGAGCGTAGTCAGTGGCGGCCTATGCAAGTGGAAATGGGAAGCAAAGCTCAAGCAGATAAGTAGTAGTAGTTGCAGTTTAACGTCCCTGTAATAATTATGGTAACAAAGACCATTAGCGACGCCCTCCTCCTTTATCCAGGCCTGGGACTGGTACTGGCAGAGTGCGACCAGTCGCGGAGTTACGCATATAAGAGGGTGCCCACCCTGATAAGCATCACCACACCAAAGGTGCCATCCTGAATGAGATGCGTTCGGAAACGGTAGCCAGTGCAAGACCTCGCGCATATATACTGGGTGGTCCAGCATAAACGTCCCGACTTTGCACGAGAGTAACTTCGCCAATTTTTGGAATTTATTTTTATTTTATGCGTCAAATTAAAGATATTTCACTCTAATATTAGCCGTTAGAAAATCAGACTTAGACTGATTTAGGTTTTAATTATATGCTCGGAACAGCGCTAGCTACCATATTTTGTTGCTATTGTTGACGCTATTTGGCGCCGTTTCCTCGGGATATTCGCAAATCGCTTTTTGCTAACACGCGCATAGACACGGTCGTTTTGTGTGCTTGTAGGAGTTTTTAACATGAAGATCTCTCATCGCTAAACCGTGTCCTTTCAATTTTATCAACAACCGAGCACTCCCACGCGCTGCTTCATACGCAAAGAAACAGCCGTTTCTTTTCGTCAGTGTTGGTGAGTTGTTGGACTTCACGTCGACGAATAACTTTAGGTTATAGTTTCCAATAGGCCTACGTTATACGGGGCTTCTAGGACTACCTGTTTCGTGCTGAATTTCCTGGGAGATTTGCTTGTATTCCCTACCCGGGTCATTGTCTTGACTGCATGCAAATTGACTCTGACACACGGGCAGTGTTAGCGAACGTGCGCACCGATTCCATGGTTCGCGAACGAATAGAATGACCTATTTTATCAATTTTTGCAGTACATGATTCAAGGCATTTTTTCCATCCTCTGTTAGAAAACTCGTTGGTCATTTCAAACGAATTAAATACCTTATCAGTTCGCAAAATTCGGACAAAACACGATCGTCTTCTGTCAACGACGCCATATTTTCGTAGCCATTGACGTCAAAATACGGTGGCTAAGGCAGTTCCAAACATTTAATTAAAGCTCAAACTCGTACCAGTTCGACTTTTTAGAGCTAATACTAGAGTGAAATACCTTTAATTTCATGCATTAAGTATAAATAAATGTTAACAATTGGCGAAGTTATGCGCGTGCAAAGTCGGGACATTTATGCTGGACCACCCGGTACATGTATTATGCGGTCGGACATGGTGAACCCGCCAATAAATCGCGGGGCCGCCCGGTGGGCCCACTCCAACCTCTCGAGCCGAACCCACGGAAGACCAACAAAGATGGATGTGCAGTGCTACAGTAGGGCCAAGTCACGGCGGACAACACAAAAGCATGTAAACAAGGAAGATGGCGCCCTTAAAAGTCAGCGAAAATTTCGGCTCGTGAATTTGCTGCGATTTTCGTCATTATTTGCAAAGTGTTAGTCTACCGTGATTTCAGAACTTTTCCGCGAGTTTCTGCTATCCATGTAGAAATGTAGGCTGCATGTGAGCTAGTAGCCGATCTAACTCGATTCGGGCAAATTGGAACTGGGAGATAATGCCGTGTGATAATGAACGTTGAACTTCAAATATAGTTTCTTTTATTTTTCCCGGTCCCATTTGCCCGAAAAACAGACGCCCGAAATTGGGGGTGGAGACATATTTGCCCCCCCCTCTGGATAGTGGACCCCCGCCTCCTACGCCTATAAAATGACCATGAGCAGATTTATCAGAGGTGCTGATTAATTTTAGCTCAGAGTTTCACGGATTGCATGCAGTAAAATTTTAGTCTGAGTGTGGCAAAACAATACCTAAAGAAAGCGTTATTCAAAAATTATATTGAAAAATGACGTGTCCCTAAAGTTCGTGAGTAGGCCTAAGTCAGAAAACAGCTACGATAGTCGAACTTCCCTTCAATGTCGGATTTCCCCCACAATTAAGCACTGTACTCGCTTATCAACGTAGCCTATGCTTGTATAGGAGTGGTTGAATACTTAGCCTAATAGATGTCATTAGATGATGAATAAAATAATCATGCATAATTTGAAATGTAGACCTATCGCATTACTGTGTCTGATTAATTTATTGTGCATGATGATAAAGATTACCAATGTGACGGCAAAGATAGTCAGTGTGGCCATAATTAGGTCTACCGGTACTTCAGTTTTGAAACCGTGACTTCCGCGTGAGCGCAAACCTTTTCTGATGAAACGAGACGATCGAATAGTCTCCGTTAAATTTGCAAACGAGGAACGATCATACTCGTCGTCGTCATTATCATCATCATCGTCATCATAATCATCATAGCCTACTCATATTCATCATCATTAGGCCTACTCGTGCATCAAAATATATGCAGACCTAATTTTGGTATGTGATAAGTCTAGTTTGTGTTTTTGTGTTTTTTTATTGCGTTCCCCGCAAAGCTGCTTGAACTGGGGAAATGGTTCGATGGTCAAGAGTTTAGGGTTGTAGGCCTACCTATTTTTCCAAAGTTGAATCTTCGTAATCGCCTGTTAAACAGCATTCAGTTTGGAAATTATCACAAAGTCAATTTCTTGCTGGCTATCCTCCTCGTTATTTGATTTTCTCAAAACCTAGGCTATTTCTTCACTCGTGAACTTGTAGGCCTACTTGTGCACTGGGAGCGACTCTGAATTAGCGGTCCTCCCTGTTTAGATACGCATCATAATTGTTTGGGTGTAAGGTAGTACAATAAAGGGTTGGATGGAAAAAACTTGTAGGCCTACAAGGTCAAATAAGAAAAGGGGAGGAGTAGGCTAGGCCTACGTTTTGTCCATTTCGGACGTTCGGATTTAAACAGCAACTCATTTTACAGCAGTTTGTTTACGTAAGTTTTGGCACCTATTAAACTTCACGTTGGTCCTGCACCGTGTGCCTGTGGTAAAACGCAATGGATGAAAGACAAAATGCTTATGCGTAGCCTATAAGCATAATTTTTTTGCGTAATTATTCTTCTGTTGCAGTGATCTGTCTGGTCTGAAGACGCCATTTATTTCGCCACGATGTTTTCCATCGATGGCGCAGATTTCCTCCCGTATCCTGGTTGACCCGCTCGATCAAATTTTCACGCTCCAGGCTAAGAAGCTTCTGGGGTGCTCAGGGCTTAAAGTGTGCCTGGAGGTCATGGACGGCGTCCATGCATTTGTTTTAAAATCTGAACGCCGTCCAGCCACTTAATTATTGGCGAGCACAGACTATAGAAAGGTAAACGGCGTCCAGGCACTTATTTTTCCACACTTCAGGCACTGGGGGTGCTAGTCTGCTAGACCGTTAAACATTCGCTGTCGTCGGTCAGTCCTTCTCGAATAAGATTTATTCATTCAGTTCGAACATTTATATTGCGCTCTGGCAAGAGGCCTACTCAGAGGCGCTCACAGTCCAGCCACGGCTAAAAAGATAGGTCTTGAGCAACTCGTAGAAAGCAAGCAAATTATTCCGAGGTAGTAAGCGTAGTGCAAGCTGGAGCCCATTCCAAGTGGGTGGACAACAAACGAGGAAGCTCGACGATGTCTGGTAGAGTAACGGGTTCGAGGGACCAGCAGCTCCCTATTGGCCGAAGAGCGTAAAGCTCGACGGGAGGCTATGTCAGAGACAGGGCAGGGCGACACAGACCAGATAAGTAGGACGGAACACTACCAGTGAGACACCGCCAGACAAGTGCTGCTATCCTGTGCGAGATGCGCCGCGAGACTGGAAGCCAGTGCAAAACATCGCGCATGAAGGCAGAAATCGGGGCAAATTTCGAAATATGGCCCATAAGCCGAGCAGCAGAGCGCATGACCCGGTCAAGCCGCCCTATTGAGCTAGATGGGTGACCTGCACGAACTGAGCAGCAATGATCAATTCTGCTGGTTACGAAGGGGTGGACAAGAACCACAGCGGCATCATGAGATAGCGACATTAAATTTTAACGACTTTGCTATTAAAATACGAACAAACTACTACCGTTAAAGTGTTCTAGCTCCAATAAAAGTGGAAAATATTAGCAAAAAACATTTAAATGTCAATCTCTTCTTACAAAGCACATAGCTATTGATATTGCCATTGGAACCTCTGAATCGATTTCCAATTAACCGCTTATGCACCGATTTCTTTGACATTAAATCTTTACGAAAATCGTGTATTCTTCCGCGACTTTGTCGGTCCCCGAAAAAAATTAATAGCCCCGGGCTATTTTGACGGAGTTATTGTGTCGCAGAGCGATTTTGACGGGGCTGTTTTGTCGGTGGACGGTTATGACGGGACTGTTTTGACGGGGCTATTTTGAGGGGGCTATTTTGACGGGGTGCCGGGAATAATACTATTGCCAGTTAAAGGACCTGCGCCGTTGTGAGTTCCCCCTTGACCCTGCACTTACGGCAGAAACTCGGTGACTGGTATCGAGGGAGAAATCCGAACGACGCTGTTGGCTATTATAGTTGGTATATCGCAGTTGCTTCTCTTCGCTTTGTTGTCAGTGAAGATAATTTCTTTTCTTCATGATTATTTTAGCGGGTGGCCCACAAATAGTGACCCTTAAAAGACTTTTAGCTATTATTATTGCTAATATTTCGGCCAAAAGTAAGAAGTTTTAAATCAGGTTCTACGCATGTTTAAGGCAATTCATTGTTGTCTATAGATGCAAAGGTCAAAACTTCAACAGAGATGTTAAAAGAAACAAAGGTCAAAGCACTTATAGAGAGTCCACCCACAGGTGGAGACATGGTCCTGGGGTCTTTTTTGGTGGGGGGGGTTGGGGGTGGACGAACGAGCAGCGGAAGCAGAGATGGGCTTAGGAGGGGGCGTGTCAATTTTCTTAAATTTCCACACGTGATTGGTAGCATCATAAACTGTCATTTCAACGGAATTACTCAGCATTGAAGTGCTGATAGTTGTGGTTTAAGACTTCAATAGTGTCCGATCCCATTGATTACTTTTTAAAATTCCATACAGCAATGGTGACATATAAAGCTGTCATCTCAGCAAACTCTCTCATAATTTCAGTGCTGAAAGACAGGACATTGTTAAGACCTCAATAAAAGTTCATTCCCATTGTTTGAATTTTTTAATTTTCACACTGCAACAGTAGCATTTTAAGCTGTCACTTTAAAAAAATTGCTCATTTTCCAATGCTAATAGGCTAGTCATGGCTTACGACTGAGGATGTCGCCACCCATTGTTTTGCAAGTTTTTATTTGATCACGCTAACTGCAGCATTTTATTATGCCATTTAACCAAATTAATCATAATTTCAGTACTCAGAGCGCGGTTTAAAACTTCAAGAAATGCCCATAGCATTGTTCACATATAAAAAATTGCACATTGTAGTGTAGTGCAAGCACTTAGATCTGTCATCTTAACCAAATTCCTCATTATGGATAAACAGTGGACACTATTGATATTCATAATGATTTTTATGAATATTTCTGAATTATTGTGGAATATAAGCTCCGTACCCCACCAAAACCTTTGGAGAAGAACCGTCCTCTGTCCCGCCTAAGTGCTCGCCCATGAGTTCACCCAGTGTTATTTCATGGTCAAAGCACGTGACGCAGATTTAAAGACGACACTGTAATAGGATTAAACATTTTAATGCAAATGCAGGTCTAGTTCAACTGGTCCACGATAAAACAATACGAGACATCATCAATAATATTGACTGTTCAGTAGTATCAGTACGGGGTATTCATCAAAGGACTTATGTGCGCTGGCTGAGCGCGAACTGCAAACGCTAAATACACCATGGACTGTTAATTTTAATCTAGAAAATTAATGAGTGTACATACATGTACAAGCATCCACATACATACTTGCACACAAACACTCTAAGAAACTGACAGTCCCATTTATATTATGCGTTTTGTAAAGTTTTTACACATTAATTGGCGATCAGAAAATAATAAATTCAGTTGACTCATTGCTGCTCTGCTGCAGTGTTTCATCTAGTCCCCGTCCTCTGGGGGATTGAGGTTTCTGGGGGGGGGGGCAATTGAGCGTCCGAAGGACGCTCGTGAGGCGCGTAACGCCGAGACCTGGAGGGGAAGGGTATGGGGAGGGGGATGTACCCCCTCCCCATCAGAAACTTTTTGAATTTCCACATTGCAATGGCAGCATTTTAAGGTGTCATTTAAAAAAATAGCTGTACTTTTTCAGTGACCCATCAGATACGTTTTGAATTTCCACAATGCAATGGCAGCATTTTAAGGTGTCATTTCAAAAAAATAGCTGTACTTTTTCAGTGACCCATCAGAAACTTTTTGAACTTCCACATTACAATGGCAGCATTTTAAGGTGTCATCTTAACAAAATAGCTGTACTTTTTCAGGGTATCCTATCGATAAGGCGACTTCGAAAGGGCGACCATCAAAAGAGCGACTTCAAAAGGGCGCCGATTTTAAAGGCGACTGATCAAAAGAGCGACCATCAAAAGGGCGACCGATCTAAAGGGCGACCATCAAAAGGGCGACCTATTATCATATTTAATCATTTATAAAACGGCGTCTGTAGAAGTAGTGTGAACCGTTAGTTTCCATTTAAGCAAGAATATTTTCATCAATCCAGCTTCCATTTGAGCAGGAATATTTTTATCAACCCAGCTTCCATTTAAGCTAGAATATTTTCATCAATCCAGCTTCCATTTGAGCAAGAATATTTTCACCAATCCAGCTTCCGTTTAAGCAAGAATATTTTCCTCAATCCAGCTTCCATTTAAGCTAGAATATTTTCATCAATCCAGCTTCCATTTCAGTAATAACATTTCATCAATCCAGCTTCCAATTGAGCAAAACTATTTTCATCAATCCAGCTCCAATTTTAGCAAGAATATTTTCATCAATTCAATTTCCATTTAAGCAAGAATATTTTGATCAATCCAGATTCCATTTAAGCGATATGGAGGTCTACTCATAGCGTAGGCCTGAATAAGCCTTTTTCGTATTTTTCTTTCATGTAGGAAGACCGCTTTAAATGAACTAAAGAGTAAATACCGACCACTGACCATTCATACTAGTTATGACAGATAGGCCTACCATAGGCATAGGCTACCTAATCCTCAGTCGGTATTTCTCTTACATATACCGTCTTTCATCGACCCTTTTCATTGAACCACTGAGAACGTTCGATGTTGACCCTCTAGATTGCCCAAAAAGAGTAAACAAACAGCCTGTTTGCGTATTTTTCTGAGATCTACCGTCTTTCACCGACCGATTTCAGCCAATAGGTCGCCCTTTTGATGGTCGCCCTTTAGATCGGTCGCCCTTTTGATGGTCGCTCTTTTGATCAGTCGCCTTTAAAATCGGCGCCCTTTTGAAGTCGCTCTTTTGATGGTCGCCCTTTCGAAGTCGCCCTATCGATAGTGAACCCTTTTTCAGTGCCCCATCAGAAACTTCTTGAACTTCCACATTGCAATAGCCGCATTTTAAGGTGTCATTTTAACAAAATAGCTGTGCTTTTTCAGTGACCCATTAGAAACTGGTTGAACTTCCACATTGCAATGGCAGCATTTTAAGGTGTCATTTTAACAAAATAGCTGTACTTTTTCAGTGCCCCATCAGAAACTTTTGAATTTTCACCTTGCAATGACAGCATTTTAAGGTGTCATCTTAACAAAATAAACTTTTTAATAAAAAGAACTTTTTGATTTTCCACATTTCAATGGCAGCATTTTAAGGTGTCATCTTAAAAAGCTGTACTTTTTCAGCGCTTATAAGACTGGCCTAAGACTTGAATAAATATACGCATTACATAAAAAATATTTTTGTGGGAGTTTCCACACTGTAATGGTATCCTTTCAAGATGCCATTTTAGCAAAACAACTCCATTGTTTCATTACTGATAAAAAGTGTGTTCAATATATATATATTATATAATTATAATTACAATAAAAAATATCTTTATGTATCGAGTTCAGCAGCTCGAGTTCAGCAGCTCAGCTCTGTTGCTGCTGGGTTATTCTAATGAATAACTGCAGACACGATTATATAAGCTGACTTTTAAGCACTATAATCAGCTTATCCCTGTTTCCCAATATTCATGAATTGCTGACCATGATACACATTCCGAAATCATACGGTACACAAATCAACCAATAACTAATAAACTGCTGGTTCCAAAATCTGGAAGCCACAATATAGTAATGATGTTGTTTTACTAGGTGTTCAAATAATAGGACCAAAACATTTTGAAATTTGACAGTTTAAAATTTGAAGAATAGCACTGGAGAGAAGCCATTCAGTTGTACAAAAATAGTATTTGTACAAACATTAACAGTAAAGTTATGCTCATTTTAGCCGGATTGCGTCATATATCATTATTATAGTAAAAAATTACTATAACCATATAATAGAAAATAATATTATGGTATGTTATCATAACAGTTCATATGATGCGAGGATGTAAACAGCAACTAAAAACTGTAATCATTTTGTCCCATTTTTCTGGAGCGGATGTCATCTCTGTTTTTAGTTAGGAAAAATAGTGTTTGTACAAATATATACAGTAAGTTATACTCATTACAACATGATAATATCATATGTTATAGTGGTAAATAATGACATTATAATCATATAATAGTAAATAATATCACTGTGTATTATAACACTTAATGTAAAACAATTCTGAAAACAGTAACTAAAAAACCAATATCATTTTGTGAAATTTTTCTGGTTGGGGAAATGTCAATCCTGCGGGAGAACTTCCCCCCAGAGACGTCTAGATTAAACACTGGCTCTGCATGCTGTTAATGACTTATTTGGAGTAACCTACTATAAGCAACGGTTGTACGCTTTCCCTGATGTCTACGCGGGTATACGGTGTATGCCCACCTCCGTGCGAAAAAATGATAGAGTGTACTCACCTCTGAAAACGAGGGTATACTCGGGTATACAGCGTATAGGCTACTCACCTTACAAAGACCAAGTGCATGAAGGCCTATACGCAGGGGGGAAAACGCGATTTGTGAAGCGTTTTACTCCGTGATAACAGGGATTTCGAGCAAAAAATCGTTAAAAAACCCATCTGACGACCAAAAAAAGTCGTCAGAAATTTCGATGACACCAAAAGACGTGGTCGAAAATGTTTTCCCAGAAAAAGGCGATTGTTTTTCGACGGCTGAGTGTATACTCACCTAAACAAATCAGAATACACCCTGACTGTAGGCCTAAGGCCCACTGCTCATCCGAAATATGGTCCTCTAAGACAAAAGTGGGTTGAGGTTTCAATCAATTGACGTCAATCTATTTTCATTTAAACAAGAGAAGTCCTCTTCAATTATAATTAATCAAGCAGAGTCGGAGTGACTGGTATCAGTGGCGGCACTAGGGGGGGGGGGGCTAAGCTAAATTTCCTCCGCGAGAATTCAGCTCCCCCAAACTGGAATCTTGGCGCCGCCACTGACTGGTATAAGTGACCCTCGGATACATTTTACATATTACAATGATAACAATATCTGAAAAATGTCGTGATTAATTAAGCAGCATAAACTATTTTGCTATGAGTTTATAAGAATGTAAAAAGCAGTAAATTTGCTTATCAAGCATTAAACTTGACTTCACACAAAGGACAAGCAGACCAAGTGCACATCAAATCATTCCACATAGAGCTGGACTGGTACTGGTTTATCGATGCGCATGCCTCACTTCCTTTTGCGCAGCTTGGTTCTCCAGGAGACCAGTTGCTGTAGTGCATAGGAAACGTCGTTTCGTTATTGGTTGTCCATTCAAACGTCGAGTTGCAATCGGAAATGTCTCTTCTTCGAGCTCCAATCCAATATGCCTTTACCCCGTCAGTTTTATTATCAGGAAATCTGTTTTGTGTTCGAGGACAACCTAGAAGAGCATATTCATAAACAGTATAGACCTAGGGGAGAGTGCTCCAAGACGCCCATGCTAAGGAAAATTGTGCTTTTCTTCGGTATGTATTCCAAGAGAAGAACATGTTTGACCCTAATGCAAAGAGTGATCATTAATGAAGCAATGACAACAACTATAGAACTTAATTCAATAAGACCAATTGTGTAAATTTAAAAAAGTAGACCCCTCCAAACTGGGCGTCTTAGGAACCCTATGCTACAAGACGCCCATAGGATGGGCATCTTGGAGCAATGAAAATTGACTAAAACGATCATGCATTTTTAGACTAAAGCAAAAAACTGCATATGAGAGAAAACAAACTGAACGAAGACTAAAAGGTCCTAAAGATACAAAGCAATTCAAAACTCAAGAAGCAAAAACCCAATCTCATGTTGTAAGTCATTATATTGTCATTTTCACAGACTAGTGACAAAAGTCACTCACGAATTCTTGGGATGTCTTTTTGTCTGTACATTCTTCATGACACCAACATTTACACTTCCTGCATTCTTTCCATTTCACTGAAGTTTTGGGCAAGGGTGAAATAGATTCAATAAACACTGATAAATTTGCATATGGGCCCGTATTTTTATGAGTAAAAGGTGGTGTCATGGTGGGTACCGATTTTTGGCCATTTGCTCTTAGTGTCAAAGACGCTCATGGGCATCTTGTAATCTCTAGGTTTCCTATACACTCAAGACGCCCATGGGCTTCTTGTAATCTCTATGCTACCCATGTATTCAAGATGACCATGGGCATCTTGTAATTTTCGAGTCCTGCTCTACTGACGCCATTTTATTTAACGAGATCAATGTTTAAGATTTATGTAAAACCATTAAAACAACTGCAAGTGAGCACAGAATAAACGTTGAAATGCGCGAATTGGTACTGCATACGGTTAAAGAGAAAATTAGGAAGATTCGTAAATGTGTACTTACTCAAAAGTGGTGAAAATTTAGAAAATTGATTTATCGCGTCAATATCTCGAATATTGAAATATTATTGTTATGGGAAGTTCACAAGATGTCGCTTCATGCAATGAGACAACTAAAACACGAATATGTATCTTTTCAACCGTTTTAAAGGGGATGGGCATCTTACCCGCCATGGGCGTCTTGTAGCACTCTCCCCTACACAGCTTTAGCATGTTGAACAGCAATTAAGTATTTAAAATTGTATCTTTTTGGGCTTGCCCACAATATCTACATCGATGTAAACAAAAGAGAGAAAAATTACACGATAGCACTGAGTCTCTATTAGACTCGCTCCAGGTAGGCCTATTCTTCTGTTCCAAAGAAGTCGAATTTACACTGTGTCCGGGAAAAAGGGACCCATTTTGTAAATATGAAAATAAATAGTAAACATTCATCGATTTTTACAATTCAAACAACATTTCAATCCTGACATATTTATCTAATAGGCCTATTGGTGAAAATATACAAGTTTCAGTCACAATGATGACGTCAAAATGACGTCATTTGCATTAAAGTTCATTTAGCCGGCCAGTCATGCATGGTTTCGGTTGGTATATTTGCTCTTGGTAAAACGGAAATCCATTTAATAGAACCGGTGTAAAGGTTTCAAATTACCCCCTCCTAAACATTACCCCCCCCCCCGGTAACTTATTTATTGCACTAAAAATATCAAAAAGTTCATCCCGCTTCTTGTTTTGGTCTGAAGATTTTCATCCGCCATCCCACTTCGTGGTTTTTTATCAATATTTTCATCTGTAACTAAAATACTATTCGCCGCTGAAGTTTACATGGAGAAAATGGCTTCGAGGCTATTATTTTTTTCGGATGAAAATATTGATGGCAAACCACGATGTGAGATGACGGATGAAAATCTTCAGACCAAAACAAGAAGCGGGATGATTTTTATGATTTTTTGTGTGCAATAAATGCGATGATTGATACAAATCTAGTTTCCGGGGTGTAATCTGAAACCGGTGTCAAGTTACCGGGGGGTAATGTTTAGGAGGGGGTAATTTGAAACCTTTACACCGGGAGTGAAAATAAATGAGGCTTATTACAGGAATTGTCTGCTCCATATAAAATTGATGCCTGATATCATGGTCATGTATAAGGTCCCTACATCTATTTTATAGTTTTGTGGCCTAGCCTACTTCGTTTGGGTTTTATAATTTAGTTTATGGTTCTATCACACGAATTCAACGGACACTCAACGTCTAGGTGTACTAAGGTGATCGTCACAGACGTTGAATCGCTATGCTGATGCTGAGTAGGGGAGTAGCGGAGACCGGGATCGAAAGTAACACGGGTTGAATGTAACAAGCATCACTGCACCAAAACTGAAGAACGTGGGATCAGCGTATACCAGCGGTTCCCAACCCGTGGCCCGCGGGCCAAAAGTGGCCCGCAAGGCCTCAGAAAATGGCCTTCATCTCTCAAAGAATTATCGAAGATATATTTAAAAAATAAAAATTTGAACAGGATAGAACACACTATTATTTTCTAAATATTCTATTACAAATTATTTTCTTTTAACGTCGATAAAATGACATAAAACATTATATTTTGAATCAATTATAACAATTTTATATGCTTTTAGTTAATACAACTTTAACCTTGTGGCCCCTTAATGTCCTTCAACTAAGAAAAAGTGGCCCCCGTGTCCTCCAAATTAGAAAAAGTGGCCCTCAGGTCAAAAAAGGTTGGGAACCACTGGCGTATACCGATCAAAACGTGGATACAGTCGAAAAGTAACGTGAAAAAAATTTCGGCGCTGAATTCTTGAGAACAAAGTTTTTATAAATCAAAGAAAAAATTGCACAAAAGTGAGTTTTATACTTTTTCCTTATCTCATGGCCCGCCGTATTCACGTTTGACATTTTCACTGATTGCCATAGAAGAGTTTTCATTCAGGCAGCGTTTGTGTGAGCGATATAATATAAGCGAAAGTTGGTGTTTTCCAAAGATATGAAATAAAAACTAGGACTTAGTCGAATGTGATAGCGGGGATCGATGTAACACATCAGGTGGAGTTGGATGTAACATGTTGCAACCTGCCCATAGCTTGAGGGTACGCGTACCCTAAAATAGAATACGTTGAAATACGCAGTTACCCTTAAAAAATACAATACGCGTATGGTACGTACCACACACGAAAATTTTGTTTATGGCTTACTCGGCGACCCATACCCTACATGACGTCTATGAGTCAACAGTATGCGTCATTGAAATCGGTATTTGCGGTAGCTTAGCAGTAAATTTAATTCGATAAATGTAGGCTTAGATCTCTCTGACTAAATTTCAAGGTGCTGTTGATAAATTTCGAATTTTTACATTTGATAAATTATTGATATTTTTTTTAGTTGTGAAAGGTTGCATTACAACGAGATTCCAGTCGAGTAGGCTCTAAGCGAGAGGTCTCCTGTTTGCAAGGGTGACTGCGGAAGGCTTAAAAGCCAATAGTCATTGTTAGTGTTTTCAGCATGAGCTTGGAAATGCAAGGCAGAAAACTGAGAGCTTCTTTATTTCTAGAGATTTCTACACGCAAACTTCTGACTTTCACTTAAATGTATCATTAATTCGATTTTTAGAGTTTTAATGAGAAGAAATTTCTTGGACCCCAAAAGAGTTGGTAGAAAAAAATCGGTGTCAGTTTTCCAGGGGAGCAAGTGCCCCTTGTCCCTATGTGCGGGCGCCCATGACTACCTGCGATGCTGTGTAATGACACCACCGATGATGACAGCGACATGGATGCCACTGAAGCCAAGGAGATATATAAGTGACACTGGCGCTCGAAACCTGTCGCTCGTCGCTAACTCGTTAAAGTGCTGGATGCCAAAATACGCGAGACGGGTCAAAAATACGGAATATTGTTTTATGGTGCATTATTTATTCAGAAATATGTCTACTTTCAATATCTACAATCAGAACCTTACAATTCAGATATTTAGTTGGTGAAAAACCCTTTAATGTATGTGGTGTCATTATTTGCTTTGAAACAATGGATCAATTAGCATGTTTTCAAGGTCACAATTCGCCATGAAAGGCCGATTTTTCTTAAACCGACCGGACTATTTCTTGCCTACTGACTTTGCTAACTTAGCATAAATAAAATTGATTCCTACCGAAAGTCCACCGTGCGATACATTAGGATTAGGCCTAAGCCGGAGTATGGGTACCATGAACAATCGTCTAGGAAGGTAGATAGCCTAGTCCTAATTAGAATTCCTTAAGAGAATATGAAGGTTCGCATAATTTTTTATCACAGCGATTCCGGGTCCTTATCGGTCGCAATATTATTGTTCGTATTATTAGGCCTATTTAAGCTTCTCTGACGGCTAAGCGCATGGGTAAACATTTCTTTGGGGTAGACAGGATATGCTGCTCGTATAGTTCGCATTTACATTTTTGGTCGCAGTAATTCTAGTTAACATCTAATTAAACAATGAATGGATAATTATACACATTAATTTTCTTGCCTCTCTTGTACAGTCTGGCTAATTGTTTATTTGAACTATATTACACTCATACATCGCATAGGCCTATCCTGTTTAAGACAAAGCATCTGATGGTCTCCTGCGCTTTGGACGCGTTTGTTTGCATTTCCTTTTAGCCTATTCATTCATTCCTTTTCTTCAATTCAGCAGTTTTACTTTATTTTATTTATTTATTTCACCATTTCTATATCGCCCCATCAAGCTCGCTACTCAGAGGCGCTCCCGACTACAGCACGGACACTGCACCAGGGTTTCACGCCGAAGCGCCCAAGCAATTGCGAGTGAAGTCGCCCGCTTAAAGGCAACGACGCCACCATTACACCACCGCGCCCATCCCCCATTACAGTTGCCTGTAATTCCATCACAAGTTGGAAAATAGTTCGATTTTCATGCCGTTTGATTATTTGATACAGAATATAGCCAGGTATTGACCAGCAAAATTGCAGAAGAATCAATGGTTACTAAGGACTTTCATGACACAAATGTTGTGAAACTTTGAGCTCGATTTTCTCAATTGTTATGATTATAGGCCTACAAATTGCATAATCAAACGTATATGACTTCAGTCAGAAAAATATATTTTCAGTGGCGTAGCTAGCTTTTCATGAGTCGTGTGCAGAGGACTCGCTTGGGCCCCTGTTTGGCCTGTACGGCCTGCATCTGTGCGTTTTTGCAATGAAGATCACCAAAACTAATTATTGACATTTGCTATAACACATGCAATACAATTCATTCACAGAATAAACAGGAATGCCGCACGAATGAGGCAGATAAATTAAAGTGTTAAATAGGTCTATAGCTGCACTGATTTCTCAGTCGAATTTAAAATCTATCACGTTGCAGACTTATCCACTTTATAGTAGGCCTACTACTAGGCCTACACAAAACAAAGTCAGGGCATCATATTATTCTTACTATAGCATTAATTTGCTTCCAGCAAAATATGTCAATCATCTATCAATTCCGGTCCATGATTTGCAATTTGCACACCAAAAAAGTCACAGTGATCAATTTTTCAGAGTAGGCCTACCTAAAAATAAATTTAGCAGTATTCTTGCAAGTGCATAAATATGGACAAATACACGATTCCCTTTGATCTAGGAGTATTGCTGAACTTATTTTAAGGTAGGCCTATTTATTTTTAGGTAGGCCTGTGACAAATTGATGATTGTATCGTATTTTTTTTGTGTGCAAATTGCAAATC
Organism: Lumbricus terrestris; assembly: GCA_949752735.1. Taxonomy (NCBI): domain Eukaryota; kingdom Metazoa; phylum Annelida; class Clitellata; order Crassiclitellata; family Lumbricidae; genus Lumbricus; species Lumbricus terrestris. The sequence goes on from OX457036.1 coordinate 88,291,932, forward strand.
ATGGACCAGACTTGATAAATGATTGACTGTTTTGCTGAACAAAATGTTAGAAAGAAAACTCTATGATGCCATGACCCCGTTTTAAGTAGGCCCGCTAATAATAAGTGGATAAGTATGCAACGTGATAGATTTTAAATTTCGACTCAGAAATCACTGCATTTTTTATACGTTAATTCATCTGTCTCATTCGTGCAGCATTCATGTTTATTCTGTGAGTTGTAGGCCTATTGCATGTGTTATGTATAAGAGCAAACACGTCACTGATTAGTTTCTGGTGATCTTAATTGCGAGAACTCGAAGCTATCGGTCCTAAAAGGTGATGCAAGGGCCCATGCGGAACCTCTGCACACGGGCCCACGAAAAGCTAGCTACGCCACTAAGGCTATGTCGGGGTTCCAGCTTTACAGAATCACGGCGAAAAGATGCACCTTGCCCTATTTTCCACAGTTTTGGCTAAACCTGGGCATGTACTCCATTAGTTACTTTTCCAGCTCATGAATCACGCTGCTTTTTACGTCCACGCTCACACAACCTTGAAATTCCACGTTCTGACAATCTCGCAAAAAGGTCTTCTTTGCTAGAATACTTTTACATTTAGGGGCCGTCCATAAAGTACGTCACGCTCCAGGGGGGAGGGGGTGTAAGAAAGTGTGACAATTTGTGACAGGGGGGGTCAGGCTATGTGTGACGTCACACATTTATTTTTTAAATTCTTTATTATATTTTTTGTTTTTAGTACCTAAAATCCGACCCGGCCCGGCCAGGCGTGTCTAAAACCCGGCCTGGCGGGATAAAAGTTGATTTCCCGTCACTATCAAAGCGTTTAGGGACACACGTCACTATCAGAGGGATTAGGGATAGTATCCTAGGGTTTAGAGGGTTAGATAAATGGTTATGTTTTTAAATTTTTTTTCGAAAGTGTGACGTACTTTAGGGGGGGGGTCCGAGATTCGTGACAGTTTTTGACAGGGGGAGAGGGGTTCAAAATGGTAAAAAAATAGCGTGACGTACTTTATGGACGGCACCTTATGACCATTTGTTTTACATTAATTTTCATGTAGACCTGTATTTTTTTATTAGCCTACTTCTTTGGCATGTGTTAACTTGCATTCTTTGTCCATCTCCTGAAGTGCGCGTGCAAATGGAGTAATGAAGTAATATAGTAGGCTAATATGAAGTACCAGGTAGTATAATATAAAGTGATATGGCTCATAGGCCTATTTACTTACAAAACATGATGTCATAGTCCACCCGTCCACTATCCCATCCGCCACATTATCCGTTATACAGGGTGGGCAAAAAAAGAGACCCACTAGGTTTTTGCCAATATCTTGGCCAGAAGTAAGAATTTTGAAATGAAATTTTACAGCTTAAATCAAATTGAACATTCTTATAATGAGCAATGACTAGGCTAACGTATTCTATTGTTTACGTACCCTAAAATAGGGTACCGTACGTTAAAATACGTACGTACCTTTCACAAAATAGAATAGCCTACGCATGGTACGTACCCTCGAGCTTTGATATAAATAAAGAGAAGATTCTGTGTGTCTGTCTGTTTGACGGGGATGCATTTTGACAGTTTAGCAGTTTTTCACTCCAAACCTTCATTACTGTGACAATAATTTTCCGTCTCGGCGTGGGACACCCAGAGGAGGGGTTCGCGAATCTCTGCCACCATGGGAGACACGGTGGGGGAGCAAAACCCCTCATTTTTGCTACTTTTCAGCCGTTACCATGCGTATTTTCACATTTATTCACCTACGGGCAACGCCGGGTACCCCAGCTAGTAGACTAATTTAATAATTGAATATCGCCACCATTCTTACAATACATTCTTGCAGCGGAGGAATGCATGTTTAGGAATAACATGAAGAAGGAAATGCAACGGTATAGGCCTAATATGCCGTTGCAGTCTCTTCTTAATTTTCATATTATGAAACTGTAGCTATGTATTCACAAGAGAGAGAAATGAGATTTAACCGAGGCTTAAAGTTATTCCCACGATGTACGTCTGCTCCGATGTCCCATTAATGACGACTAGTTGCGCATCTTTGTGCAGCTGTCGACATTTTTCCTGCGCGGTGTTCCAGTCTGTCGGCTGGCGGAGAAGTGCATAGCATTTTTGAAAGCCATGTGCAATGTAAGTAAAGCCATTTGGACATTGAGTGCTGAAAATATACATAATACGAACATCTGTGCAAATCAGTACCGGTGTAAAGGTTTCAAATTACCCCCTCCTAAACATTACCCCCCCCCCCCGGTAACTTGAAACCGGTTTCAGATTACCCCCTAGGGGTAATTTGAAACCGGTTTCATCCTACCCAGGTTTCAGGTTACCCCTTCTGAATTCCGAATAAATTCCGTCTATCCAGCTTCCATTTCACCTACAGATAACCTTCATCCATCTTCCATTTCTCAAGCGTCATTTTCGTCAATCCAGCTTCCATTTCACCTACAGAGAACATTCATCCAGCTTCTATTTCACCTACAGAGAACCTTCATCCAGCTTCCATTTCACCTACAGAGAACATTCATCCAGCTTCTATTTCACCTGCAGAGAACTTTCATCCAGCTTCCATTTCTCAAGCGTCGTTTTCGTCAATCCAGCATCTATTTCACCCCCAGAGAACCTTCATCCAGCTTCCAGTTCATCTACAGAAGACATTTATCCAGCTTCCATTTCACAAAAGTTGTTTTCGTCATTCCATTTAACTAAGTGTTTGACATCAAAAACTCAGAAGCTGGATTGACGAAAACAACGTTTGAGAAATGGAAGCTGGATGAAGGTTCTCTAGAGGTGAAATAGAACCTGGATTGACGAAAACAAGGCTTGAGAAATGGAAGCTGGATGAAGTTTCTGTAGAGGTGAAATAGAAGCTGGATGAAGGTTTTCTGTAGGTGAAATAGAAGCTGGGTTGACGAAAACAACGCTTGAGAAATGGAAGCTGGATTAAGGTTCTCTGGTTGAGAAATGGAAGCTGGATGAAGGTTCTCTAGAGGTGAAATGGAAGCTGAATAAAGGTTCTCTAGAGGTGAAACAGAAGCTGGATGAATGTATTATATGGGGGTAACCTGAAACCGTAGGGGGTAGGGTGAAACCGGTTTGAGATTACCCCCGAGGGTAATTTGAAACCGGTTTCAGATTACCGGGGGTAATCTGAAACCGGTTTAAAGTTACCGGGTGGTAATGATTAGGAGGGGGTAATTTGAAACCTTTACACCGGTAGCTTATCTGTTTTACAGATTTTCGTAAGCAAGAAGCACTTTCAAAATTATTCAAGAATGATTTAGACAATTTCAAACATCCAATCATTTCTAAATTATCTATAGAACCCTTCAAGAAACCTACTCGTAGGTATGCTCATCCCAACCACGACAATACAAATTAGATTTCATCAACTTGTAAAACGTATTGGCATTATTTCTAGGCGGAAAGTCCATTCCAATTGTATAATTATCATCATCAGTTCAGACACCGGACGGATAGGTCAATAACCTAGTAAGAATATTATATTCCCCGAACATATTCTGCATGGGCAGGGCAAAATTTCTGGCAGGGTAACGACCCGTTGTAAAGGTTTAAAATTACCCTCTGTTTCAGATTACCCCTTGCACACTAGATTTGCATCACTTATCGCCTTTATTGCGCTAAAAAAATCAGAAAAAATGACCCCGCTTCTTGTTTTGCTCTGAAAATTTTCATCTGTCATCCCATTTCGTGGTTTGCTATCAATGTTTTCATCAGTAACTAAAATACCGATCACCGTTAAAGTCACATGAAGAAACGGCTTTGAGGCTATTATTCTTTTGCGGATCAAAACTAGTGGCGGCGCTAGGGGGCTGGGGGGCTAAGCCCCCCCTACAAGAGGCTCAGCCCCCCTAAAAAAGGGCCACCCGAATTTTTTGACATTGAAATATATTCACGATTTCACAATTTTCGGCGCTGATGACAAAAAAAGGTCGTCAGAAATTTTGGCGGCAAAATGGCAAATTTTCATGAGATTTCGGTCGGAAAATTTTCGCCCCCAAACTGAAATCCTGGCGCCGCCACGGATCAAAACTGTTAAATAACATGTGGACAGTACAAGCAGAGTCTACAACAATGTACAGCCTCGTGCAGCAATGAAAGAAAAATACAGGAAGGCCTATAATATGTATAAAAACGTTTGAAGCACCATTGTGTTGCACTAGAAAGTGGTGAACTAGCTGTGATGAGGAAGAAGCAAGCAATGGAATATCAGAGAAAGTGGAAAGCTTGAGTTATGGCTAATGCATCACAAGTAAAGAAAAATGATCACAACGAATATTTAGGCTGCCACTGCTTTTCACCACTCTTCAGAGCATTGCAAATGGGGTTTGAAGAGTAGAAAAGATGTTACAGATTGACCCAAGCTCCGTGACTTCTGAAACATTAAGAGCCTCAACATTGCCGATCTTTGAACTGTGTAAACGTTCAATTAATTGCTGCCATTTGCTGGTGACAATAAAAAAATTTTTTCCAATTTGAGCGCTGAAACCTCCCGTATCACCTTGCAAATAAATGAAATGATGAAAGTAATTGCTACAAATTATCTGCTTTCATGAATATTTTTCAATTTTTGCTTATGATCCATAACTGTAGAATTCGTAACGCATAGTGTGTAGGCCTACATTAAGTGAATGCTCAACATCATTATAAAGTAAAACAATTATGATTACATCAACAGCAATGGCTGGCAATTCTAAGAAAGTGCTTCAAAAGAATGTGTGTTGGCCTATAGTAATTTCACAGAAAATCAAGATACATGTAGTTTAGTGAATGAAAAATTTGATGGGACTTTTTTTGTAGAGTCCGTGACGCAAGCTTCTTAATACACCAAACATGATAGGCCTACATGACAGTCTAATACCAAACTAGTCTGTGATTGAAGCGGCATCTGGGAAATTTTTTAAATAATTTAAACAGTAGGCTAATCATCTCTCTGTATGAATGGCTCAAAGTCCCTGAATGTACAGGGTGAGCCAAAAAAAAACCCTTTTTGCCAATATCTTGGCCAGAAGTAAGTGTTTTGAAATGAAATTTTACAGGCTTAAAGACAATTCATATTTAGGCTTCACATGATGGCTATATTTCATAAAGATATTTCAAACACAAGAAAAGTTACACCACTTTTAGTGAGGCCAACCCCCGGTTTTGACGATTCAAAAACGAAACGCAAAAAATTTTTTGGCCAATATCATGGCCAGAAGTGCGAATTTTGAAATGAAATTTTACAGGCTCAAAGACAATTCATATTTACATGATGGTCAGATTTCATCAAAATATTTCAAACAGAACAAAAGTTATGCCACTTTTAGTGAAGCCATCCACCGTTTTTTGACGATTCAAAAACGAAACGCAATAAAAAGTAACAAAAACACGATTTTATTAAGTCTCATCTCAAATAACTGTTATCAAATGAACTTGGTAGTAATTCACAACTTGTGTTCAATGTGCCTGCCACCTGTGCCAAAACTTCTTCTGAGTCTCTTTGCAAAGTTCTTATCTTATCTTATCTGACCATTTAAAAAGCGCTTCTCGCAGCAAGAGCCTTTCAGAAGCGCTCCCAGTGCGTTTAACTCCGAGAAAAAAGGCAAGTTTTTAGACGAGAGAAAGACGAGGATACACTACCAGAGAGGATGGCAGAGCGAACTGATGGGGGGGGCCATTCCATATGGAGGGACCAATGCAGGCAAATGATCTGGATTGAGCCATGGCAGTCCTCACCCGGGGGACAAAGAGGTCAAGCCGATCAGAGGACCTAAGAGGACGCAGTGAAGTGGCAGAAAGAGGGCGATGTATCTGATCGCACAGATACTTCGGAGCAAGACCCATTTGAGACTTAAGGACCAAAATCAGGACTTTAAATTGAATACGGGCCGAGAGTGGAAGCCAGTGAAGTTGTTCAGTCATGAATGTAGAAATGTGGGAGAATCGAGCAAGACGGGCAATGAGCGTAGCAGCGGCATTGAGTACAGATTGCAGAGGAGCTAGGCGAACCTTAGGCAGGCCAATAAGGACAGAATTGCAATAGTCGATCCGAGAACATACAAAAGCATGCACAATTGAGGTAAAGATCGATGATGAGACAGATTTGCGAATAGCCCTGAGACGCCTTAGCTGGAAGTAGGAAGAGCGAGTAAGATTGGCAATGTGCTCAGTGAAGGTAAGAGAACTATCAAGGGTGACACCTAGGTCTCGAACACTGGATGAGAAGTTAAAGTGAGGAAAAGTTTGAGAGAGCAGTGTGTAGTCGAGTTTTTGAAGCTGCTTAGGAGTGCCAAACCAAATCAACTGGGTTTTGGAAGAGTTCAAAGAAAGATGGTTGGACGATATCCACAGATGAAGATCTTGAGATAGAGCGTCAATTCGACTTGCAAGAAGGAGTTGAGCAGAAGGGGGTCCATGGACATAGGCTTGGACATCATCAGCGAAAAGATGGCCAGTTGCAGAGTGACTAGGGAAAAGAGAGGTAATACCAGCCGTGTAAAGGATGAATAGGAGTGGGCCTAGGACAGAACCCTGAGGAACACCCAAGACAACAGGGACCCACTGAGTCCCAGAGTTGCCAGAGATGATCATTTGGGTGCGATCAGACAAGTAGGACCGAAACCAAAGAAGAGGAGAACCCTGGAGTCCGCACGAGGTTTCAAGTCGTTGCAATAGAATCTCATGATCAACCATGTCAAAAGCTGCAGAGACGTCGAAGAGAGCTAAAAGAGTGACTTGAGACTTGTCAACAGCAGAGTATATAATTATCAGAAAGCATGGAGAGGAGGGCTGTTTCCGTGGAGTGGTTAGCCCTATAGCCAGACTGGTGGGATGGAAGGAGTCCCGATTGCTCAAGATAGGGGAGAAGTTGCATTGACACAAGTCTTTCAAAAGTCTTAGACAGAAAAGATAGGTTTGAAATTGGTCGATAGTTTTGACTGAGACTAGGGTCAAGATTGGGCTTCTTGAGTGCAGGAAAGACTAAGGCCCGTTTTTGTGAGGCAGGAATGCAGCCCTCTGCAAGTGACCTGTTGAAAAGATACACAAAGAAAACAGCAATGTCATCAAGAATGTCACTAATAATAAAAGGAGGTAGAGGGTCTAATTCACATGATTTCAAATTAACAGATGAAAAAACTGAGCGAAGATCCGAATCAACGATGGGTCGGAAGCCGTCGAAGACTGACGTCGTTGATGAGAACGTAGGAGGAGGAGCGTTGGCAGTAGACGCACGTAGACGGTCAGTCTTGGCTGCAAACACGCCGAGGAAGTCATCTTGATAGACTTGTTGATTAATCTGACAAATTCCTTATTTACCAATTTGATTGTCATCTTGCTAGGTGACTTCTCAGTGACGCACAGTTACGCTGGTACCCTGTTACTCTTTCAAATAGTAATAAAAATGATCATCTGGCAATATCAAGGCTATTTGATACCAATTATCTGAGATGAGAAAAAAATCGGGGTTTTGTTACTTTTTTGTTGCGTTTCGTTTTTGAATCGTCAAAAAACGGTGGGCGACCTCCCTAAAAGTGGTATAACTTTTGTTCTGTTTGAAATATTTTTGATTGAATCTGACCACCATGTGCAGATATGAATTGTCTTTAAACCTGTAAAATTTCATTTCGATATTCTTACTTTGGGCCAAGATATTGGCCAGAATATTTATATTGGTTTTTTGTTACTTTTTTATTGTGTCGCGTTTTTGAATCGTCAAAAAACGGTGGGTGGCTTCACTAAAAGTGGTATAATTTTCTTCTGTTTGAAATATTTTATTGAAATCTGGCCATCTTGTGTAGGCCTAAATATGAATTGTCTCTAAGCCGGGAAAATTTCATTTCAAAATTCTAACTTCTGGCCAAGATATTGGCAAAAAACCTGGGTTTTTGCCCACCCTGTAGAGTCCGTAACATTTTGAATACCGTGGAATTGCCCTATTGGCTTTAAGAAAAATGACATAATCTTAGTCCGACTCCTACCTGTGGAGCTCTTGCATTGTGCCGTTATATTCATTCGTCTCCATGTCCCCTGATTCAATATCACTGTCGTATTCACTTTCGTATTCCTCATCTCGGTCTCTCGTACGAATATATAGGCCTATGTTGCTCCCTTCCAGGCGTTTTTCCAGACGCCTGATTTGAGCTCTTGTATCATTGTGTTCTGCTTGAATTTGTTTTTTGATTTCCTCAACTGAGTAGTTCACACACGTGTCAGGATATTCAACCAGGTTCTCCAGTTGCGCGATTTGAGACATAAGATTCTGAACTTCTGATCGAATGCTTTTGATTACACCACCAACGGTAGGCCTACTCTGTACTATTACAGAAATGTAGCCGATATATATTGCAATCAAAAGTAAACGAACGCAATGAGACTTCACCATTTTCACAGCAATGTAGCCTAAAGTTTTCTGAAAGGTAATCGCGCAACAATACTGCAGACTCGCAATTGGAGAAAATACGTCTATAGGCACTCTTGGTCAAAAATGATAGACCTACTAAAACCAAGCGTTTTATACACTAAAACACGTCAAATGACAGCCACGTAGCCTACTTGAAAACACGATAGTATAATCTTATCAACGAAAGTGCTCTGGCCCATCTGTTTGCATTACATTTAAGCTGCAGTCCTGTTATGAAGAAGCAGAATCATCACGTTAAGCAATCATGCACGTAGTCTAAACACATAAATTATACACGCAGTTGCCAATGCCTACGCCAGACATCTCTTTGCATTCGCATGATCCACATGATGTACAACATGACTGACATCTGTGCGATCATGTGAAGTAATTTCAGTACACATTGATTAGCCTACGAAGAACTCGGGAATGATTGAAGGACGTTGCTTAAGCCCATAACTAGTCCAAAATTAGAAAAGTTATTGTGTAGGCTTTATATATAATTATATATTATATTTATATTACATTTTAATAATTTCGATCAATATCAATACTGTACCTACATTTCAAATGTGTAGGCCTTTGTATAATTAGGCTATAATTATTACATAGGGAATAGACGCTTTGACCTGCTGCAGGGCCGCCGAGAGGGGGGCAGGGGGGGGGGCAAATGCCCAGGGACCCGGCGACTTTTAGGGGCCCGGAGGGGCCCGGGCTACAGTGATTATAATATATATTATATGTTTCATATGTTGATTACCGGGTACGGGCGGCGGGCCCAACCTATAATCACTTATATTAGGCTATACTTAACCTATTGTTTGTGATTTATGATGGTTTAAATAGGCCTATAGCCTAAAACAGGTTATTACTGTTACATAGCTATGTTTACAACTGTTTAAGTTTCAAGTCTACGTTACTTATCAGTGTTTTGCCAAAGAACACACTCACTTCCGTCTCAGAACGTTCCTCTGCTAAATTATGCGTTGTCAGATTTCAATCACAAGTGAACAAGTATCTAAATGATAAAATGTCTCTCGCAACGATGGAATATTTTATAAACACAAATCTGGAGCACAAAAACAAAGAGAAAAGGCTAATAAGTTTGAAAAGACAAAAGCTGGTAAGCTTGTACAGTCGCACACTATATCTCAGTTCAGAATCTCAAAAGAAGGCAATCAGAGCCATGCAGTAGGCCTATAGTCAGGCCTATTCCTACATCGGTCGATTCTAGTGAATTAAATTAACGTGCCTGCATGATGATCGTATAATATTATAGGCCTAACTGAATGGATGAAAAGGAAGTTTGTGGTCTCCGTAGGTTATCTTAATTCCAAAAGAAGACTTCATAAATAATAATGAAAATGCTGAAAATTAAAGAAACTGTAAAAAGGTTTTGTTTTGATGTTGGCACTCTGCCGCCAGGGTCCGCGTTTAGGCATATTCTATATAGGTTATGCAAATGATTGAAACGATAAATTATAGGCTGCTATAAAGCTTATAAGAAACGGTCTTCCAATTAAGACGTACATATTCGGACAATTTTCCAGGCGATGAAGTAAGAGCATTTCCGAAGTGCATTTTTATGTTTGCAGACAAGATGGAGAATTACCAGGATATTATAAGAGATATTGTTGCAGTTAAATCCAGAAAGGTTGCATGTTGATTACCATATTAAGCCTATTTGAAAATTAAATTCTTAACATTAAGAACTGATAAAAATCATAAATGTGAGCATTAGCGTACATTCATACCCACACTATTGTTATTTTTATTTGTTTTTGTGTAAATTTGCTCAAAAAAGCCTAAATTAGTTTGGGGCCCATGACTGCTCAGCCCAGGGGCCCGGAATTTCTGGCGGCGGGCCTGACCTGTTGTGCATGCACGTTAAGTCTGTATTCTCTATTCTGTAGCCTATAGCTGTAACATGAAACGTTCAGATTCGAAGGGTTTCAAACCACTCAGGTACAGTAAACCATTTAGCCTAATCTTTTGTAGTAGTCTACTCCATCGTCGCTTTCTTATGCGACCAGCCAAACCGTTATCTATCAATCCTCAATCTGAAAATAACAAACCCGACAAGATAAGGCAAATTCAAAGTGGGATATTCATGTATGGCTATACCCCAAAGCAATTATACTCAGTAGGCCTAGCCTAAATAATAATAATAATAATAATAATAATAATAATAATAATAATAATAATAATAATAATAATAATAATAATAATAATAATAATAATAGCCTAATAATAATAATAATAATAATAAAAATAATAATAATAATAATAGCTCCAAACAGCTCCAAGCATAATTTTTTGAAATCCCGAGGGATCCTAGGTACCTCGGGTAAAAAAAAATAATAATAATAACTTTCACTTGAATATTGTTAATGATCGCTATGCCCCAAAGCAATTATACTCAGTAGGCCTAGCCTAAATAATAATAATCGCTTTCAATTAAATATTGTTAATGATCGCTGCCCGAAAAAAATAAAACCACATCATAGGTCCAGGCCCGCATTAAGGCTAGTGCGGGCCCGGGTGCTGTGGTAACTTTGCGGGCCCTCCTCTCAGTCTTCTGTCAGCCACTGGTTTACCATGGAGGCACATGTACATGTAATTATATCGTATTTCCTAATGATTATACACCATACAGCAAAGGGATACTTTTCCTTTGGTACGCGTGTAATTGTTTCTAAGGAAAAGTTTCATACACTAGTAGCCTAGATAATAGATATAGGTCTACATTCTACAATACGTGACAGAAGGAACGAACGACTAGATTCTTCAATATTATTGTTATTTATATTTATATTTATAAGCCCTATGCCTATGTTCCATCCAGTTGATTTTCTTCATTTTCCCCACGTCCACATTTCGAAGACCTCCAGTCTTCTTGTGATTATAGCTTATTGCTTGCTCTCATGGTTCATGTCTCAAATCCAAACAACACCACGTGCACTCCATGTCAATGTTTTATCATCCGTTTCTCTGGATTCCTGTTTTATCTTTTCTTTTCAGTTTATCGTAATTCTTGTATTTAAATTAAGGCCTATAAGTTCCTTCTTTCTATTTTCAGATCTAATAAAATATAGTATCATATTTCTTTCGCAGACTCCAATAATATCCTGGCAAACCGCTCTTTAAAGAGTCATGATCTTCTTGCACCAATTATAAGGCCTAGGAATTATCGGCGAAGAGTAAGCCTACTCTGTTAAAGAGATCGAGGCAAAGGAACTAGGAAGTGGGTAGGACACAGGCTGAGGGCAGACTCACTGCGAAGAACGGTCATGAAGGAAATATGAAGGGAAGCGAACAAGAGGAGGACCACGACAGGTTATGGATAATAGCAAATGGATAGGCCTATGGAAAGTTTGAGGAAGAGGCATTGGACACTTCAGCCAGCCTCGGAGGCAGAAAACTAGAGAATAAGATGATAAGCTATAATAGGTTTAAGAAATTTTAAGAGTTATGCAGTAACATAATTATCTTCTAACGTTATTTCTCTTTTTTTAAAGAAGTCAGTCAAAATGATTGACCAGCATGGCTTAATTTAGGATAGCCCATCACTGTTGATACCTCTCAAACAGGGTCGGATTAAGGCATGTTCAACATGTTCAGCCGAGCAGGGGCCCCACACTTTAGAGGACCCACACATGTGGGGGAAAAAATTCCGATAACTTTTAGATTTTTAGCAAATTTAAACCAAACAACTAAAAAAGGTCATCAAAATGTTTGGCCGAAGATCCGTAAAAATTTCCCGAACAGGGCCCCACATTTCTTAATCCGGCCCTGTTCCCAAAGATGAATTTACAATAGCGATAAGTTCCTGCGATTTCAACCAATTCATAAGCAGGAGCTAATAAATCGGATGCGTGGGAGAACTTTACCAAAATTTCGTCGACGATAACTTCGCATTTATTATTGTTGCAATAGGCCTATTCTTGCTAAGAAATTTCATCATTTCCAAAAATGCGGGCCCCAAAACCCGCGGGCCCGGGTGCTGCAGCACCCTTAGCACCTACCTTAATGCGGGCCTGCATAGGTCTATAGGCCTACTCCGTTTGCTCGCGCCAATAATAATTTCAATCAATATCAATGTGCAGAACCGATAAAATGGAACAGTATAATTCCTCCAGTTATTCCTTAAATTCTCTCTGTCTCCAGCGGTTTTATACGGGGACTGTGCACCAACGTTCAACGAGTAGGCTACCGGTAGTCCAACACACCCTTTTAAAACGTTGAAACACACGTGGGTTTATTCTACCTAATCCCTGAGTGTCCTTAATTGTGTTTCTTTTGCTTTTAAAGTTGTCTATTATGTCTTACCTGTATAATTTCAAAAATTTATTCACTAGTCTATTTGCTTATAATACTGTAGGCCTATGTAGGGTGAGAATTGCTGGGGGTTGAAAGAGTTCAACCTACAGTCTTTCTTGTTTAAGTTGTGCCACCATGGCTAAGTCTGCTTTCACACCCCCAACTCCACGCGGATCATAGTCCGACCCCATGTAATTATTCCATAATTCTCATACTGCTTATTTGATAGCCAAGAAATTATTTCCTAGTTTTTCACAGAGTATAGTAGGCCTACTGTTGCTCCTTATGCATTTTTCTCAACTAAATTCCCTCACCTTTGCGGGATTTTGGCCCCTTCTGGCACGTACTAGTTTGTAAACCGATAAATCCCAAGAAGCAATTCAAGCACGTTTTGTTATGCAATGTTGTGATGTTATGTTACGCTGTCTTTCTCTCCACGATGACAATTTACTGCATTCCTGAAAAATTAAATTCTACATGAATGTGGTAGTCTCTAACAGTCTATCTGTCATTCGCTTTATTTAGGCCTACTGGACTGTAAATATTGTTCCTAGGTAACAGTAACAAAATATGGCCACCAGCGCGGGCATAGGCGCCGAGTTGACCCGAAGAGTGTGAGTGCCCAAAGGAATGTTGAAAAACTGCGCACGTGAAAAATTTTTGGAGCCTTTTTTGATAGGAGAGTTATTGAAATTACCTCTGCTCACATATAGGCGGAGACTTGTTCATGGTTTTAGGGGACGGGGCCTCTGAAAGCCCGGGGTCCAAAGGCGCCTCGCTCGCCTTGCCCTAAGGCCTGGCCTGATAGTAAGAAAGTGTTTCCCGAAAACCAAAATTTCACGGGTGGCTTACCGGTGGAGGTCGGAGTGTGGGTTAATATACATTGACTAAAACAGAAAGCAGACCTTGCCTGTGTCAGAAGGCAATCTGTTCAGACATCCTCCTAGTTCGCTTAAATTGGGTCGAGTTAGGCTATAGCCTACACCAGCTTATTGTGGAAGTTCGGACTATCGCTTGCTTGAGAACGGTCATGGGCGCCGACTCTGCGAGGCCCGTGAGTGCTCAGCACCACCAGAAATTGGCCATGCGAGGCCCGCCTATGCATGGGCACCACCAGAAATCAGCCAACAAGATGTGCTTTTATGACATTATTTTTCTGTTGGCATTGCTTATCTATAAAAATCATTGCACCTTTTACATATTTTCTTTTTTCTCAGTTAGTCTACTTACTATTATTCCAGTTTTACCCCGCCCGTTAGTCTGAACTCCATACGAATACGAGGAAACCTCGAAATCTTGCTCATTCGATCCGCTTCAGTCATTTTTTTTATTACAGACGAAGGCGACGATTTGAATGACTGTTTCTTTTTATTGTAGCGTAGCCTATACATGCTAGATGCAATGATTCTCGCCGCGCGAAAATCACCGCCCAGGATAAAAAAAACCTTGGATGTTGTTTTGTCTGCGTTAGTTAACATAGCCTATTAACAGCCCTGACTAAATTAATTGTCTATGATAACTATTTGAAAAACTATCTTTCACAATATCAATATTGGCTCACTAAATAGTGGTTAATGTATGCAGATTTTTTTATTTCTTGTGCAAAATTTGAGTCTGTTGAGTGTTGACCTAATTAGGGGAGAGTGGTCCAAGATGCCCACGCTAACGAAGATTGTGCTTTTCTTCTGTGTGGATTCCAGGAGAAGTACATGTTGATCCAAAGAGTGATCAAATTTTTTAAACAATTGGGAAGAACATTTTTGGAAGTATTAAATTGAATCTTTAAACAATGAAATAATGGGAAATTTTGATGAGATAACAGCCTAAAATGTCACTATTTCATGTTGTGTAGAAATTTTGTTAAACAACAGCATTTCAAGTCTTAAACCACGACAATTTCGTAAAAATTGCAACCTAAGATGCTACCATCGCAGTGTGGCAAGAAAAAATTCGAAAATGGTTAGGAGCACATCCCCTCCCCAAGTCCCTTCGGCCCTTCCCTGCTCGGCGTTCGTCCTTTGACTGCGAGTACGTCCCCTAAAACCATGAACAAGTCTCCGCCTATATGTGAGCAGAGGTAATTTCAATAACTCTCCTATCAAAAAAGGCTCCAAAAATTTTTCACGCGCGCAGTTTTTCAACATTCCTTTGGGCACTCACACTCTTCGGGTCAACTCGGCGCCTATGAGAACGGTAAGAACTTTACATCGACATAATAAAATCTTTTTCTACCTGTGTACTTTCAGATTATTGTAGGACTTATTTTACATTAAATTATTGTCCAATTTAAAACAAATGTTTGGGGCAATGTCTCTCTTAATATAAGAATATTCTTGAATATACGAATTGCTATCCGCATTTTGGTGTAGACATGGTATAAGAAACAAACGTAGGCCTACATCATTCCTTCGCTCTTCCATCAGGCGTGGAGCGAAGACGAGGCTTTAACTAGACTTCTCCAAGCAGTTCGGTCTCTGGCTATTTCCACGGCATCTCTCAAGTCCAGGTCCTCTTTCATATTGTTCAATATTCATCCAAGTTTTTGGTTGTCTTCCTCTGCTTCGTGTTGCATCCACCTGTCCATACACTGTACAGGGCCGATGCAGGCAATCTCTTTTTCTGCCATCCTTGTTACATGAACGAACCTTATTTTTCTGATCTTATCAATTATTGTTTCACTTTGTCCCAGATCATGTCAAGTCACTTCGTTACGTATTTTGCCTCTTCTATATCTTCCCAATATTCTTCTGAGTCATCCCATTTCCACCACTAGCAGTCGCCACTCATCTTCTTTTCGTAGGTACCAGCATTCCGATCCTACAATAGCACTGGTTCCACAAGAGCTTCATACATGTATAACTTCACCTTGGATCTTATTGAGATGTTATGTGTTCTCTACATCTTGGTCAATAAACCAAATGCTGCTGCTTTGCTACAAGTGTATCGTCATAGTCAAATCATCATAATCGCCTACTTTCAGCTATATCTCAAAAACCACGTAAAACAAAATCTAAAGAAATGCTCTCACAAGTGTGAAGCCCAAAAATAGTAAAACATGCACTGTGAAACAAACATGCACCATAGCTGAAGAAGTCGTATGTAGGAAAGGAATTGTAATACAGATGCCAGATTTCAACATCAAACATAGAAGGACATTGGTCATACCAAATGAACTACAAAACTACAGAGACGATGCAGCCTTATCAACTGAAGCTGATCATCAGTCACAGTGCAGTTTAGACATTTATAATATAATTATCATTACAACAGACATTTTAACATGCTCAAAGTCGTATCAAAATATGAATCTTAAGACCGGTCACGGTCAATCAGTCGCTATGGTGAATCTTGAGCAATTGTCAATGGGAAATAGCAAGGTTTTAGGCATTTCTAAAGGAGGAGGAATTGAGTTTGAGATCTATCGCTTACTTTAGGAGATGCCTCAAAACCCACTATTAGCATTTTGTGCACGACTTGCTTAAGAGTTGAAACCACCTACAACATATATTCTGATTTCATTAGTATAGTTTCCTACTTTTCAATCCTTGCCCAAGTTTGAAAACAATGTAACTCTGAATCAAATTCTACACACTTCATCCAATACATCAACAGTATTCTTTGTTTTGACAATACATGTAATATTTAATGTGTAGCCAATGCATGTATATTCATTCACTGCTGTATGCACACTGAAATGTTTGAACCAAAATAATAATTGTTTCACCATTTTGGCGATTTATTACAACTGCAAATAAGCATAAACTATCGTGGTGCCGCAATAAAACAAGCATAATATTAAGCCGGTATTTAACCCAAAAAATGCATCGGTCTGACACAACTACTGTCAACACTTCAAGGACATTCTTGGAATGTTATCCTCACATATGCATAGAATAAATTGCATGTTTATGGTCCGAGAAGTTCTAGTCATAGATGTTCGACTTGGCTTTTCTTCTGTTCTTCATTCCATAGTTCAACTCTGCTCCACCTGATACTGGAATATCAACGCCTGTCAAGAAAGTGCCTTCAGCCGCCAAGTAAAGGCACAGTTCACCACATTCTTCGATTGTGCCAAACCTTCCCAACAACTGAAAGTTAAAACCACACTATCTGTAGGCTAATTTTGTTTTAAACTACAAACACAAAAATATATTTCAATCGAATCCACAGAATTCTGTGCATGTTTATGGCATCTAGGCATCACTTCAAAGCTGGTTGCATGGAGGTAAAGTCATTTTTTAAGAGTTGTAATCCCTTGATATGTTCACTCAACATTCAGGTGTCAGAGCAAAACGAAGATTCAAACCAATACTTTCACAAAGATATACCTGCTAAAACACCAATTTACCATTATTATGTCACTATCACCATTATGGTCTAATCCATACTAGAATTATCCAAAATCTGAGCAACAAGTTGCAAAGTTTTCAATTAAACATACATGTTTCACTAAGTTGACTAATGAATTAGTTATATTTTGTTCAAAACTTCTATTATAGGCCTGTTAATGTGCAAAATACAAGTATATAAATAACCATGTAAAAACATAAACCTACACAGACATCCAAATACATAAAGATAAGCTGCTGATGATGGTCATATAATGCGTATTACAAATATTCACCTGAGCATCTTTTCCAGCCTCTATCATTCCTTCCGGATCAGCAAATCCCTTTGTACCAGCTTCCCACATTGGAGTCCAGACATTACCTGGTGAAAACCTTCACAGAAAACCAAGTGAATATGAATCAAAACAGTGCTTGCATTACTAGTTAAGAAATATGTTTAAAAATTCCAAGAAATTGACTTCTGAATTCACAAGGAAATTCCTCACAACAGCCTCACATTTCCAGCATAATCCTAAAGGTTGATTTTCTTCATTGGGAAAATATATTTTTGTTTAAAAACACTTGGTGTCAATACAGATATTTACTAGAGAAGATCACTGCTAAATCAAGTAAAAGAGAATGAAAAAAGAGTTAGTTTGCACCAAAGTAAACCTCACAACATTTCAAGATATAAGTTCAACCATATTTTTGTCTGAGGAAGAAGGGAACAAGTTTTCCGATCACAAGCCAGGTTCTGAATATAAATGATTAGAAAAATTCTTCAAGGTCTGTTTCCTGGCAGTCATGAACCACTTTAAGACATGTTTGCTAGGGTCAGCTTGAAAAGAACGGGAAGATCAGAATTTTAAAAGCACAAATTCAGATGAACATGAAATGCAGGGAATTATTACTATTCATAAGAAAACAACACTAATTCGGCAAATCTTGCCTCGTTTTTAGAATGATGCATGCTGTTCCAAAGGGTCTAGATAACAATACAGTACAAAGCCAAAATGTCGATTACTATATGTCCACCACTGTCTCATACTCGTGACGTGCCAGTCTCAAGGTTGCACTAAAGAGGAGGGTGACATCAGTCAACTCTATTTTACGCATAGTCGCTGAAGGGAATGGCCTTTGATGCAGATAAAACTTACGTATTAACGCGAACATTGTGACGAGCCTCATCAACAGCAAGTGCTCTCGACATTGCACTGATAGCACCCTGTCAAAAAGCAATCATTATTATTATTATTGTTGTTATTATTATTGCTATTAAACTGCCATTTATAACGAGCCCAAACAAAAGTAAAATCTTGAACGAAAGCTCGCAACAGGAAAGTCTGCTCATAATCCACCTTGAAAAAGTAATAATGATGAACGATAAAGTCCGGAAGTTTATTCCACTTAGTCGGGCCAGCTAGTTCAAATGCACAGTCTCCAAATTTAATAAGTCATCGTGTGCATCTTGAGACAAAGATCAAAGACCTCATCTGGATTAGAGGGATGAACAATTGAACATGGTGTGACATGTGAGGACACATAAGGAGATGAGTTAAATGAGTTTGTGTGGGCTGATATACATTAGAAGACAGATTTTTGGGCAGAATCATGCAGAATGGAATTGCATACCAAACAGAATATGGTGCCTGGTTAATGGTTATACCCAGATGACAACATGTTATCACCACTTTAGCATCAATTTTTAATAATTCACTTTTTGACTGTCACAAGCAATCCAATTTTACAGCAATTTTTAATTTCTGCTTTACACTTCAACAATAAGGCAAAATCAAAGAAATCATAATCAACAAATGTACCATTAGTTAAGTTACTAATAAATTGCAGTTGAATGCTTCTAGGTTTATGAAATAGCCTTTCAGTAGAACGTGTGCATTTCAAGCAACATCTGTCTATTTAATTAACTTTTCCCATTGAACTCCTACATCATTAGGCAACCATGAGCACCTCCACTACATACCCAGAAGGCGCTATATAATTATTCAGTGTGCAATATTTATGTACCTCACTAAAAACTTATGAACTGGCCAAAATCATTCATTGAAACATTCTTCGATTAAACACTTACTTTATTTCTCAATGATGAGAGTGCACACAAACTAATGAACTAAATTCTACTTTGAATCATTTAAATAACAAGTCCCACGATAATGATACCTTGGTAGCACAGTAAGTCACTGCTCCTACTTGACCGATCATCCCAACGAGACTGGAGTCGTTGATAATGTTACCCTCTGTCTTGCGTAAATGTGGCAGGGCATACTACAAAAACAACTTCACTTTAATATAATCAAATTAAATAAAGAAAAACTTCACAAACATGCAAATCACACACAAAAAAACTGTAATATCAACCAACTAAACATTTAATCAAGTTTAGTATGCTGCGGCTTAGTAATAGTAACCAAAACAGCCAAGTAAATCACCTTCAATTGCATCTCTTTATTTCGTACAGTTGATAGTTTCCAATGAGAAATGAGATAAAAGTTGAAAACGAAAAACCTTCGCAAGGAGTATTCAATTCTGTTTCTAACAACTATTGCAGTAGAAATCACCGAGCTTGGTCTATGTAACTCATGGAAAAGTTTCGGCAACTGCCATATAATATACAAAAGCAAATATTACATAGTTATTGCCAAAAAATTATGACATAGCTACCATGCACAAAGCTACCCATGTCACAGTAAAAAATAATTTAAGAGAAAGTTTAAAAAAATAGAAGACAGACCAGACCTACACATAATGATGTATATTCCACAACCTATATGTATGCAAAATTATATATCATGTATATTGCGATTCATAATGGCATAACTTTTACATTTGTACTCTAAAACTTGAACAACTTAAAGATAAGCTGGTAATTCTGGTTCCTACTAATTTGCATTTTAAAACAACTGGCAGTATATCAATGTAATCAATTTAGAAACCTTGGATGCGAGGAAATAACTGACGACATTCAAGTTAAGAAGTTCTCTGAAGTCATCAGCACTGAAGTCATCAATTGGTTTGTGAGGTGGATCTACAAAATTTACCACATTCAAATTTAAATATAGTGTACAAAGTATGGCTTTGTATTTATCAACTGAACATCTAACAAAATCATTCTAAATGTAAATGCACAACTACCACAGTACTGCCATCATGTAGTTCATACATATGTTTGTTCCCGCCAGGACTACTGCAACTCACTTCTTACATGGGCTTCCAAAACAGCATCTTTCTCCCCTTCAATCAGTCTTAAATGCTTCTGCTAGGCTCAGAGTTCGACAGGACTAGGAGTCTAGGACTGCTCTTGCCCAACATCGGGCGTTTGCTGTTGTTGGACCCTCCATTTGGAATGACCTTTCTCCCGTACTAATGGCGAAACTAACGACTCTCATTCTTCCGCATCAGTCTCTCATTCATTAACGGCATTTCTTTTCACCCGGAGTTCTAATGCTGAGAGCGCCTGTGAATAGTCCTTCTGCGAGAGGCACCATTAAATTCATACTTAAATTAAATACAAAAGCAATAAACACTGCACGGTCACCATCCCATATGCCGAACGCTGACAGAATATCGGAATTTAGTTAAAATGATGACAAAAGCTAGCAATTCAATATAAACTTATGCATGGGTAACGTCAGACAGAGAAAGATTTCTCTGTATGTAATCACAAGTGATGAATTACAAAGTCAAGATTTAGGTATGCCATGATAAATAACAGAACCTTTACAAAGCAATGGACTGTACAGTTTAACTTAGAACAACTATTACTTTAAGACACAATTCATGAATTAAGTAAAACTCATTGTTATAGAATTGCTATAAACAGCAAGTGTTGAAGTTAAATTAGGTGGAGCTCTACTAAGATTTCTTCACTTGCATTAAAAAAAATAACCAAATTAAATTTGGAATTTATTTCAACACTCACGCGATCCAGCATTGTTGATGAGGCAGTCGATTCTCCCGTATTTCTTAACGGTTGAATCTATGAGATTCTACAGCAGATAAATAAATATTACCTTATTGTATTGTATTTATATAAATGCATAAAGCAACTCTCAGATAGCACACCAATCATGGGCACGCCCAGTGCAAAAAACACAGAGAAAAAAAAGTAGTTTTTAGCCAGCGGAAAGAGGTGCTTGGGGTGTCAGTTAATGACAAAGACAATGGACAGAGTTCCAAAGTATATATATTTATTTTGTTGTAAATCCAAACATAATGGATGACACACTGCACTCAAACACACAATGCAATATATGACAACAAGGAAGAAAGTTCAGAAAGTTAATTAAAAATGGAAAGCCTATGATAAAAAGTGAAATTCATTTATTTAGGACCCATGATACATAAAATTCCTATTATCTTTCAGTGGAAATTTGAATTCATGAATACAAGAAGGTTAACATGAGGAAGAAGGCTAACACGAGGATGAATAAAATGCTTTTGAATATATAGACATACTTTCCCTCCTATCACATGATAGTGCAACATCAAAACATCCTGCCTTGATGCACTACATAACATGTTAGATTATTAATTATCATCCAATACTTAGAAGTCATTAAAAGTTGCATTGCCTTGATGTCTTCTTCCTTTGTAACATCGCATGGTACAAAGTACGACTCCCCTGGACCTGCTGCATTCACTTCAGACTCCAGCTTGTGACCATTAGCAGCTATGGCATAAAAACAAACCCTAACATATTATCCAGTTCTGACTTTCGGGTAAATGAATCCATTAACAATTTATACAATTACAGAAGCAATTCTGTTACAGGATTCAAACAGCTAATTAGATGGGCAATTTGTCACAGGATCTAAATCATATGAGCTGGTAAAAAATTACATTGGCTGAAAGGTAAAATGCCAACTCTGTTAAAATTATTTTAAAAAAATTATGTAAGGAATGTGCAGTTGCTAAGCTAACACTGTTTAACAAACAAAAACAACTTTTTCTTGTAGTCTGCACAAACTGTCATATTGAGCCAGTCTCACAACTTCTATGCAGCATTGCCGTACCCAAAAAGGCAATCAACATTTGCTTCAAAAATGAAGCATTTGTCAAAATCACTATCACATGAAATACTCATTACTAATCATGTAAGTGTTTTGACCAATTTGAATATGGAATAATATAGTAAAAGGCACATACTGTAATGTACAGTACATCAAAGTTGAATCAACCTTACCTATATACAAATTCAAAAGCATTTCATTGTGTATTTTTACCTCAAACCCGTTCTGTAGTTGAACTGTGTCATCAGATTTAAATATTTATTACGCTATAAAATAAAATTTTTATAGAGGAAAGCTCGAGTGATATTTATTTTCATTCCAACCAGTAGGGGTCAAAAGCTGAAATAAAATGCACTTGTAAAGGAAATTTTGTAAGTTACTTCCTTGATTACCATGTTTCATGACAGAGGCATACATATCATCCTAAAATGTATAATATCTCACACTAATTATGAAAGTTTTTCTAATCAAGCTACCTGCTGCAGTGACTGCGCAGTGATGGGCCCATTGGCACATATGGTAAAAAGAGCTTTTACTGGCTGAAGTCATGCAGTACATGGTCCCAATCCACAAGGACAGCAGTAAAGAAATTGCAATCCACCTTAGCACATAGCACATAGCTGTTTACAGTACAGGCAGTCTGACAACCACTCTACTGTCACACCCTTCAGTGAAATCAAACAGTACCAGGAAACTACTATGATGCATTACAAAACAGGTAATTTATCAAAAGTTTGAATTAATAAATAAAGAAATAATTGTTTAATAAAGAAAGTTACGTATAAAGTGCTCATAAATAGGCTGTTAGCCAGGTAGCAAATAGGCCTACTTGGCCTTCAAGTGGCACTTTAGAAGTTTTGAATTGATCACAGAACTCATAATTATACAGTACTAACTTCATCTACAACTCACCATCTCGTGCACAAAACACCACTTTGGCTCCATTTTTAACTACAATAACAAAAGCAAAATACTTCACCAATTTTACCTGAAATTAAACAAAACTAACAATAATTTAACTGAAATGCATGTAATAGCAGCCTCTGTTGAACAAGTGCTGCATAAAAACAAAGATAATTAGCATAATTCTCCGGTAAATGTGCATTTTATCATCATAAACTATTCGTTCGTTGCATCATTATTACTTTTCATCAATCCTACTTCAAGTTTGGCAAGAATCCTTCTCTTTGATCCAGCTTCTGTTTAGGCAAGAATTCATTTCATCAATCTCACTTCTGTTTAGACAGCAATAATTTTTCATTAATGCAACTTCTATTTCATTATTGCTCATCAATCCAGCTTCAATTCCCGTGAGTTATCATAAATCACACTTTTATTTTAGTAAAAATTATTTTCATCAATCCAACTTATATTTAGCAAGAATTCTTTTCGTCAGTCTGACTTCTATTTGACCAAAGCTGAAGCCCATGCAATGGCAAATAATTTACGATGCTAAAATACACGCTTACCCATTCTCCTCAAGTCCCTCACTCACAATTTTCATGTATATTCGTTTTTCTTATAAATCAAGCGCATGGATGACACACCGCACCCAAACACACAATGCTATAAATGGCAGCAAGGAGGAAAGTTCGGAAAATTAATCACAATGGTAGGCTCATCATGATAAAGGGGAAATGCGCTATGATAACAGAAACATTCGTTTATATACGATCCTTGATATGAAAATCCTATAAATTTTAATGGAAGTTCGAATTCATGAACACGAGGGCCTGGTGTGCACATCTTAACATTGCAAGGCGAGCAATATAAAAATGCAGAACTTTATAATGTGTTGTTTACGGCTGAGATAGGTGTTATGACTGGCTCTCGCGACTCGGACACAGAACAGTAGGCGCCAAATCAATCAGGAGATGGCAATTGCGATAGACCCTGGAGTCCGTTCTTTCCATTTATTAGGCGGTAATTGGGTAGTTTAGCGTCCCAAATTATTCAGGTTATTGCTGAGGCTTGGAATTTCTCGTTAATCCAGCTTCTATTTTATCAAAACTGGAACCTTCATCCAGCTTCCATTTCTTTATCGTTCTTTTCATAAATCCAGCTTCTATTTTTTTAGATCTATAAAAACTTTCATCCAGCTTCCACTTCTTTATCGTGCTATTCGTGAATCCAGCTTCCATTTCAGATCGATGAAAACTTGTATCCAGCTTCTATTTCAACTACTATTACAGAACTTTGATCCAGATTCCATCTTTGAAGCGTTCTTTTCATCATTTTAGCCATAAGAAATTCTCATCCAGCTTCCATTTCTACGCGATAGCTACCTCGTTTGGGACTTTCTTGAGGTTTTCAAGCACACATTTCATGATTTCCTCAATTGAATATGTGTTATTGTATATGTCTTACAGTTATTATTGCAAAGAAATGGTCAAAATAATTTGGGACGCTAAACTACCCAATTACCTATTAGGCCCCTTCAGCCCGGACATGCACAACCCCACCCCCCATAATGGAACGCCGTAGGTACATTTTAGTTGATCTTACCGAAAACACGAACGCATCCTTCTCCGATGCCCTTTGAACCCCCAGTGACTATTACAACTTTGTCTTTGTAGCGGAGATGAGACGAAACATCACAACTAGACGCCATAATTTCTAAAATATGACCACTCAGCGCGACCAAATGAAGTCAGATTAGTACGCCAAAGAACGGGTCAATGAGGTGACCAAATTTCAGATGTCACGTACGGACCACTCCATTCTCTGGTCTACATTCGGTTTAAAGTGCGCGCATCCCTGGATCAACCCTCAATCCCCGATCCCGCCCCCTACTCTCATATGATCGAGGTAAATATCAAGCCACGTGGCTGCCATAAATAGCAGGTGGCGCCGCGCGTTGATGTCAAGTTTAGAGACGGCTAGAAAAAAGTGAGTAGGTAAGTAACTAATTTTTATTGACACGAGACAAGCGCTCATCCTTTACAAGAACCAAAGATCTTTTAGTCTACTGCAAGAATTATGCAAACAGTGGCGAAAAGTAGCAAAATGGAATGTTATTCAGAGAAAACAAAAAGTAAAACGGAAGCAACATTACAAATAACTTTTTGAGAAAGACTTATTTTTGGTCAGTTAAGTCTAGCCTTGATCAGAGGAACATAGAAATGTTCATTCGATGTGCGAAGGACGAAGACACGCTTCGGGGAGCGTGCTTTTTCAACTGCTGGCCCCCGCTGCTGGAACAGTCTGCCTTCCACAGTTCGTTCTGCCAACTCTGTTGGTGTTTTCAAAACTCGTCTGAAGACATATTTGTTTTCCAAGGCGTACCTGTGACTGAATATATTATGTTTGTGTTTGTAAAGGCGCCTTTGTAACGGCATGTGCTGTGTTACGGCGCCATAGAAATTGTCGTCATTATTATTATTATTATTATTATTATCATTATTATTATTATTATTATTATTATTATTATTATTATTATTATAGGCCTAATGAACTTGGCTACTTAGTAAGATACAAGTTTAGCCTAGGCTTAGGCCTATGTCAATGTTCAGCCACGCGTATACCCGACAGCCCTAGCTGGCGCCTTGCTCTCATCTAGGCCTAGACTAATCTACCATCTACCATTACCCAGTTATAATTTATAGATATTAGGGTCAATAAAAATAATAATTAGGGCCTACTGGGTCTCGCCTTCGAACAAAATCATCTGTAGACTAAGGATGCTATGCTAAAAACTGCTTTAAAGTTTAAAGTAGGCTAGTGGTGGCCTTGCATCATTCGACTCGAATTGAATTATGTGTGGTGCTCGAGAAAGTAGGCCTACAGTCATTAATTTTAGAGTGCGCGTGTAGGGATCACACGTACTTCGCTTTTTCTGCCAGTCCTGGATCTAGGCCTAAGCTCTTTCGGTCTTGTCTAGGTTTCTAGGTTTTTTCAGGAACTATCTTTTTTCTCTCGGCGGTTTTTCTGGCTTTTGAAGGTTAAACAAAACACATTGAGGTAAAAACGTAGAAAAAGACGAGCAAAGAGTTCCAAGAATTAAGATTTTGGAGCGACAGACTAAAAACCTATCAAAAGAGTCATCAGCAATTTTTATAGGTAAAAAGAAAAATCTAGAAAATCTTTGGGAGCTGAACTGAAAGACTCAAAAAGGCGTAAGAAATTTTTAATCTGAAAATTTAATGTAGGCTATTTCTCAGAAATTTCTCAATCTAGCTCTTTCTACCTTTTTTTGGCCGGATCTGAACTTCTTTTAAAATTCAGAGTGGCATCCCTGTGTGCGCGTGTGTGCACGTGCACGCTTGCGTATGTGCGTATAACGGTATATTGCTTTTGGCTGAACTGCTTGCTCACCTTTCGATAAGCTGATTCTTGCGACTTAGATTTTTTAAGCGCTGAGCCTACGATTGAAAGTGCCAATGCTTTGACGATTTAAAATCATAGGCGTAGGGGAGTGAGGGGATGGGGCAAAGATTTAACTTTTGCCGGAAAAATGTATACTTTCGATTTTTTGCGGATCGCGATCGAGTCCCGTAGGCCTACATTTTTCATGTTTTGGTCAACCAAATTTCCGATGATCTTTTGCTTAGCCATTTCGAATTTCGATTCTCAGCCGGTTAAATTTCTGATGACCTTTTTTATTTAGTCATTTCGATTCCCAGTCTTCGGAAAATATACCTGTTTCACTCCTGTGCGCCCAAAAAGTCCTCCCATGCCTGCTTGCCCGAAGAAAGCTAGGCTTGTCCGCCTATGCCTGTTTTGCCCGAAAAACACATTTGCCCAAAATTTGGGGGCATTGCCCCCTTGGACCCACGCCTCCTACGCCTATGAAAATAATAGACAAATAATAGACCTGTTAATTTATAACCAGGTCCTGTCCTATAATTAGGCCTATTATGATTAGGTCTACGGTCACTAACTAGCCTAGCCGAATGAGACTAGACATTTTGCCTAGTAGGACCCACAATGCATTGGGCTACAATCACGTACATGCAAAATGACAACGCTCAAGCTGAAGGCATGGTTTGACGATGTTTCTGCTTACCAAAGACCCGGACGCATCCAGCACCAATTCCCAATGAGCCACCGGTGACGACGGTTGTCTTGTTCTGATAGCGAAGCAGCGGCGGCAAGCCACGACGAATCACTCCTGCCATTGTTGTTCAGACACTAATGCAAACGTTGCGCCCTCTGCATAAAATTGTTATAATAATCATCACAGTCGTAGATCTAGAGGGTCAGATGAAGCCCGAAGTCACGTGCCGGATATTAGTTGGGCAATGACAAACTTAGGGGCAGTGGGGCGAGCAGAGCACGTGCGGAAGAAACTGGCTGAGAGAAAGAAGCAGAATGACGTTGATTATAGCAGATACAGAGAGACAAAGACTGTTGTCTATCTCTGTGTCTGTCTCTTTCTGTGCCTGTCTCTGTCTGTCTGTCTCTGTCTGTCTATTTCTGTCTCTATCTGTCTGTCTCTCATTTCTCTCTTTTTCTCTCTCTGTCTGTCTATCTCCCTCTCACCCTCTTTCTATCTCTGTCTGTCTGTTTGTCTGTCTATCTCTCCATCTGTCTGTATATAAAGAAAGAGACAGACCTAGACCACAGACAGACAGACAGACAGACATACAGACAAACAGATAATTATATATATATATATATATATATAATTGACCTTGGTGTCATCTTAGAGACTTAGACCAAGAACTCTCCCTCTCTAAGCACATCTCTTCCCTGTCACGTGCCTGCTATTACCAAATTCGACAGCTGCGCGTCGTCGCTCGCTCTCTCTCTCTCATTCACTGCATCTTCTACTCTTGTCCATGCCTTTGTTTGCAGCCGCTTAGAATACTGCTCCTCTCTTTATGTTTCCCTCCCACAGGTCCGTCTGAACTTGGTTAGGGTCCTTCGATCTGCAGCACGCTTGGTGGCATTTCCCGGTTTGCTCACGTTTCTGCCTTCATGAGGGACGAACTCCACTGGCTCCCACTGCAGCAACGCATTGCTTGTAATTATTATAGAGTCTCGTCTATAGCTTGGCGCTGCATCCTGGCTCAAGCTCCATCCTACCTGTGTGAGCTCTTTACTACAATCTCCGTTTCTCTGGGCCGTCGTTCGCTGCGGTCAGCTGCCCGCGGTGACTATCTTGTCCCTTTTTGTTGTACTGCTACTAAGTAGCGAAGAGCATTTTCTGTTGTGGGTCCAGCTATCTGGAATAGGCTCCACGCGGCTCTCCGTTCGCTTCCCCGTGGCTCTGCGGGTTCTTTCTGCCGTCTTCTCAAGACCTTTATTTTGACCAGGCCTGGGTTGGGAGCGCCTCTGAGTAGAGTATTTTCTGTTGTGGGTCCAGCTATCTGGAATAGGCTCCGCGCGGCTCTCCGTTCGCTTCCCCGTGGTTCTGCGGGTTCTTTCTACCGTCTTCTCAAGACCTTTATTTTGACCAGGCCTGGGTTGGGAGCGCCTCTGAGTAGCGATCCATAATGCTAGTGCGTGCATACAGTTAAACAAATTAATCTTCAATATATTTCTGAAAGTTTGTCCTTCCGTTTGTATGTTCGTATGTCCAGATTTTGACTCTTCGTCCCAGAATAGGCTCGGAAATGATAGAGCGTCGGTTTAACAATATTTTGCAATTGATTATTACCCAAGCTTTAAGGTCAACGCAACTATTTTCAGCTCTTAATTCGCTTTAGAACCAGAGTTATTAGCGTTTTAAGACAGATTTAGTGAGCCACGTGCTGCATTAGTAAAGAGTCCATAGTCCGCATGGCGTCATTCCGTTTATTCAACAATCCAGTTGACAAGCCAAAACCGGTTACAGAGTACAATTATGTAGTTGAAACAATAATACGCAGATCACAGAAATATTAACTATACTAAAGGAACAGATAGAATGCAATAATTGTATTAGGCTACATTCAGCACACACACCCGCGCCTCAGGGACGGGTCATATTTGGCTTTATGGGGAAGCGGGGTGTGGTGGAGGGTTACCCAAAACCCGAAATTTAGCGGTTTAGCTGGGTACCCCTGAGGAGTAGTGTTGAAAACCTTAAATTTCCTGGGCAACGCCGGGTAACACATCTAGTTATGCATAAACATTACTATAATAATAAAATAGGCTACAGTAATTGTCATCATCGGTATTTATTTATTTATTTATTTATTTATTTATTTATTTTATTGCCAAAGAAAGAAAAAGAACATGTGTACAAGTAGTTGATACAGAAACGGTCTCTGAGCAACAGGAAGCCCGGAAAAGCTAAAAGCTTATATCAACCTGGCCCCTAAATTACATTTACATTTCAGTCAACGATACATGTCACACAGTTGTAAACAAAAAAGTTATGTTGAGACCATATGAATGTTAGCACTGACCAATATTATACAACAAAATAGCAACACAATCAGTACAAAACTATAAAACAAAATTAAATTGAAACACAGGTGCAGTACCTAGCCTAGTAAAAAAAGGATATATGAAAACAAAATTAAGAAAACAAGAACCGAAACTAAAAAAGGGTGCTGAGGTATGCATAACAGCAAGATAATCGGTACAAAGTTAACCGATGAATTGTTTAGAAAGACCTGTTTAGCATTCAGTAGGCTATATTTCAGTAAAAAGCCTGATTTCACTTCCCTTTTAAATGCAGGTAAAAAAATTCTCGTTTAAGGTCATCAGATAGGGAATTCCATAAACGAGGACCCAGGACCTGGAGGTTATGTGCTCTGGAGGCAGTTCGTGCATAAGGGACAACATAGTTGGACGCGGTCCTGGTATTGTAAGAATGGGTTTGATCAACTGTCATAAAATAATTACAAAATTGATTAGGTAACAAGTTGTGTACAGACTTGAGCATGAACACAAGTTTCGATAAATGGGATAATTCATAAATTTTTAATATTTTCAGCTTATAGACCTAAAACAAGGGATTTGAATGAGAAAGGTAACAGGAATAGGTAATAATTCTTACGGCTGCTTTCTGGAGCCTTAGGATACACGGTCTAAATTCCCAGTTTTATGCGGTGACGACCATACAGAGCAGCAGTATGTCAAGTGTGGCTCCAGTAAAGTGTGGTATAGTAGTTTTAATTTATCGGCATCAAGAATATGGCCAACCCTATAGAGTATGCCCACGATTTTAGATACCTTGTTGACTACCATATCTACATGTTTCTTCCATTATGGTCATCAGAGAACACCACTCCAAGAAATTTGATTTCATGCACTCGATTCAAAGAAACTCCGTTTATAGTAATATTAACATCAGTATCAGAAAACATTTTTCTAGTAAATACCATAAAGCAAGTTTTTTGCAGGTTCAGAGAAAGTAAGTTAGCTGCGAGCCAATGACAAATTTCCTCCAGTTTACTATTTAATGATGCAGCCAAAAGGATAGGACAATGACCAGTTGCAAAGATGTTCGTATCGTCTGCAAACATGATCAAGTTCAAGTCGGTCACAGTTTGTATATCATTTACATACAAAAGAAATAGGAGGGGGCCGAGAATTGAGCCCTGCGGGACGCCGCATATTATAGGTAAGAAAGATATGAAGAGGTATTATTGAGAGAAACATATTGGTATCTATTAGATAAATAACTTGTGAACCACTTTAGGGTTAAGTTTGTCTCGAAAGGCTGCGCGTTAGGTCATGTGCTTATCCTATTGCATGAGTCTAGAGGCCTAGACTCATCAGATATTAATACAAGTTTGTCTGTTTGAACTTTAAACACCATATGTAACATACTACAATGTGTCCTCAAACAATGCCTGAATATGGTGTTCATTCTTAATCTACACTATGAATAACATGCTACAATAAGTCCTCAAACAATGCTTGAATATTGTGTCCATTCTCAATTTGCAGGAATGCAACAACCAATCAACTTACTTAATATATATGTAATATATATACTAGGGTGGTTCTAAAAAATGAAAGTGGTTTAAATTTGTTCTCCAACCCACCGTTTGGTGACGCCAGGTGTTAGTAGGTCACAGTTAAAAAATTATAAGAAAATGTTAATATTTAGGACTGGCGCGGAGCTGACGAAATTTTCATAATTTCCTAATGGTTTTCATCAAACTTATCAAGACATCGGCACACGGCAATGTTAGTAATAAATGCATAATAGTCAACCACAAATTCTGAGGTATGCAATTTAATTAATTTTCTAAATGATGTTACTACAGTCCTGTCGAAATGAGTAAATTTTTGGTAGTTTTAGGACATTGACTGCAAAACTTAGAAGACAATATGGTAATGAAAATGTAGCCGAGAATATCAACATTTTCCGATGAATTTATCAGTCAGCCGATTTTTACCAAATAGAT
Source organism: Lumbricus terrestris (assembly GCA_949752735.1). Classification (NCBI taxonomy): domain Eukaryota; kingdom Metazoa; phylum Annelida; class Clitellata; order Crassiclitellata; family Lumbricidae; genus Lumbricus; species Lumbricus terrestris. The sequence continues at coordinate 88,323,311 of OX457036.1, forward strand.
GGTTGCCGTTTTGGTTGGCTCGTGGCACTGCCTCTTGTGTTTCCCTACGACCTGTAGCCAGAACACTGCATGCCTTTGTTCTGCACTTTGTGCTGGCGAAGAGTTAAATTTTTGAACTGAAGTGTCTACTCAACTTCAGCGATACAGTTAACCACTTTAACGGATTTGAGAATCACATGGCTCTTTTGTTACATTCGAGTTCCAATAATGATATAGGCTTGGGTCATAGGCTACTGTAAAAAGTCATCAGACAGTTCCAACGGGTTGAAGAATGTGACGAGTGATTTAACAACGGAAATATATATTGTGGAGTCCTGTTTTGCTACAGGTTCAGGAAATGGTGAAATTCGTTCTCATGATCTCACAGAACCCGATTTTTCTCATCCACTTAAAAATGATCGTCCAAAAAACGCAAGCCCAACCAGCAACTCAGACAAGTCCTAGAAGTGAAAACTAAACGTGTTTGTGGCAACCTTAGCAACCTCCCTGTTCTTGTCGGTGGGCAGCATGGATAGCAAATTCGTGTCATTTTTGGAAGGAACTGCTGACGCTGCGCTCTGGAAACAGCAGGCCTACTTGGTATTATAATATTATGTGAGTCACAAAGAGTGATACTTCCTTCAGGTACTTCCAGACTTGTTCGCCACACGAAAGACACGAGACTTTCGTGATTTCGTTGATACTGGCAGCAGACCGTGTCAAGGTTCTTATTGTGAGGGGAACATCCACATTTTGAATGTGCAAATGGCTCTGACCATCATAAAGCCCGACTCACAGCTGCTGGATAGTGGCAACATATTCGATGTGGTGGAATGTCACCGAGAAAAATGGCAGATAGCTCAAGAAGTTCATCAGTAATCATCACCGCAAACTCAATAACCTCGTCCTTCCATGGGACCTGGTCGTCATCTGCTCATCCTATGTGGGTGTAGAAAAGGTGGCCCGATATATAATGGGCCGGGAATCTTCAAAGCGACTTGATTGCTCCATATTGGAAAAACGTGTATGTATCATAAGGACCTAAGACCTTCTCCAACATGATTTCAGAACTGTTGTGGTGGCATGCTAAATTTAGCAGCTTTCAACCTAATTCTCTTTTCGACAATGAGCACACGCCATTTTCGGAAGTCTTAAAAATTTAGCGATATTACCAAAATTATAAAACAACTTGGAGTAGCAGCTTGACTTGGTACTTTACTGTTTAGCCTTTCCTTTCCCACAGCACATTTATTTCAGGACTGCATCTTTTGCGTGGCGATGCACATCAGACTAAGCACCGTTTTGTCTGCGTGCGCTCTGTCTCCCACTTTCCACTTGCATAGACCTCCGCACACTGCACTCTGCTGTTAGTGGTGACTCAATGGTTACTTTCACTCTTACTTTGACAATGCAGAGCCATTCCTTCTCCGTGGTTGGTCCAACAACCAGGAATTTGACTTTTCGGCACCTCTCTGTTTTCAATGTTAAAAACGGCCGAAGACTGTTTTTTTGCTTGATCTCGGCCTGGAGCGCCTCTGAGTAGGCATTTTGAAGGGGCGATATATAAATTCTGATTGATTGACTGATTGATTGACTGATTGATTGACTGATTGATTTACTGACCAGCACAAATTTTATACTGAAAAGTAAGTAGCAAAGTAGTTCATTAGTCATTGGTAAGAAATTGCCGAAATATGCGCAATCATCTAAACTTCAACTGGTTCGCGCCAGTCCTAAATACGTCTGGAATCTGAAAATATTTTGGATAAAGAGTCTCTATAAGTTGTATCACCAAATGGTGGGTTGGAGAATAATGAAGAAACAACTTCAAAAGTTGCCATTGTCGATGGAACCACCCTAATATATACATGTACAGTGAATGTAAAGTAAAAACATAAAATCATAGCAATGCAATGCACAAACCATGTAGCACTTTGCGCCAAACTGCCTGGCAAACCTCGTGCGTACCTTTACGGGTATTTGGGAAGGGGAGTAAAGGGGTTAATAGTGCAAATATGTCATTTTTACATGGGGAAAAAATGGATGGCCTTTTTAGGGGGACTTAGCCCCCTAGACCCCCTAGCGCCGCTTCTGGCTAAAACTTAGGTCTCCCGGCGCTGTGACTGACAAGTGACTTTGCCAATATTCTCTTAACACAGAAATCCATTGCCCTCCCAGAAAAATTATAAATTCCTTTACATCAAGTACATTAAGTTACGGTAATAATAATTAGCAAGTAACTGGACCTGTTGAGGAAATGATAATTTCTTCGTCTGTTGACTGTCGTCCTCTACATGTGCATTATCATAGTAGCCTACGAACTCCTTGCAACCTACATAGGCCTATATCTACAGTGGATCATGCTGACAGAGAGAGCACATCGTTGTCTTACATGCCAAATCATTCCACTTGTACTCATTCGAAGAAGATGCATGAACACAATCTTCATTGTGATTGTTACAGTCAGGTTGACCAGTGTTCCAATTGCTATAAGTTATCGGAAATTCTGCCCCGGGTTCTGGTCTCCAAACAAAAGGAGGGTCGCATGTGGTTGTGTCTTGACGCTGAGCGCTAAGCCAGACCGATTTTCTTGTCTCCGCTTTGTACACGCATACAGCTGTTTTGTTATCTGCAAAATTGAACAATTCTATTATACTGTTACAGCATTAGCGCGATTGTTATAATAGAAAGTCTTACACCACAGTGGCATAGCTAGCTTGTCATGGGCCCGTGTGCAAAGGTCCCGCATGGGCCCTGTTTTAGGGGTCTGCGGATGCAGCATTTTTGCTACCCGACCCGAACCCGTACACAGAACTGCTACCCGTACCCTTACCCGACCGGTGCAAAAATTACTACCCGACCCGTACCCGCGGGTATACCCGTGCCCGTACCGTACCCGCCGCGTCATTAACAGAACTTCATATACCATGCAGGCGAATAGACAACTGCAACTCAGCATGCAGATCTAACAATAAATACACTGATGAAGAAGAGGAAGTCTAAGTAGAAGGTGATGATAACGATGATGATGATGATGATGGTGGTGGTGGTGGTGGTGGTGGTCGTGGTGGCGGTTATAGTGGTGGTGACGGCGGTGGTGATGGTGGTTGTGGTGATAGCAATGGCAGTTGTTTTTGTAGCAGTAGCAGCAGAACAGTTGTGGTGGTAGTAGCAGTATCAGCAGCAGCAGCAGTAAAAATCGCGACGGGGCAATGGATAACATTTACTCGTACTCATAGCCTTACATATGGCTTTCTCACACACCGATGTCGATGTCCATGTATAATGTAGCACGTTATGTGTATTAAGTGCTCGTGTATGTGCATGCGAATATATTTGCCAGTTAGCCGTAGTGAATAGTCTGACTGTGCACTGTGTGCAGACTTAGTCGGGTCAATCTACGAAATAACTTCGGTGAACCCCATTTTGTTCGATGGACTGGCCCGAGATCTGGAATGAACTCCCCCTCCAGCGCCGTTTGATGCCATGCTGTGATGCAGATGATACTGGTGATGATGTGGATGGGTTGGCGGAGGATGCGATTGCGGAGGATGGATTCCATTCGCCTTCTATACCCCGTTCCGCTTCTCCTCCGCCTCCTCCTCCGCAAGATCTATCCATTTCCGAGACACTTCCGCCTGTCATGAACCCAAAAGTTCCCTTGACAAACTCCTGGGAAACGCTTCCCATCGCTACCGTTGGAGTCCGAATTCATGTTTCCATTGCATACATCACTTCACTTGGAGCAATTTCAACATTCTGGTCGCCATGTTTTCCGCCATTTTGGTTTTCTTCCAGTGCTCCATACGTGTCTTTGATTCCATTGCATGTCTAGAACCGTAACATCTTAATTTAAATTACAAAATCGTGTTCATATCACATACAATACCCGACTTACAGCCTCTTAAAGCAATAGGCCGCCATTTTGGCCGCCATCTTGTTTTCCCATGCAACTGCTAAAAATCAAGCTTGCTAACCGCGATTTTCGTTTTCATTAGGGTCAAATTAGTCTAGGAAAGCATGTCAGCAAATTGTTACATGATCTGCTTCTAACAGTATCATTCCAGATCTCAAGCCTTGTCCAATTGGCGGCCATCTTTTCCCCCGCCAAAATTAGACCACTTGCCGTGCTCCGATTTCTTGTAACTTTTAGTATGTTCATCACCAGACCTATGACAACGGAAAATCGTCATAAGACGCTTTCTTGCAATTTTTGGGGTCATGTCGTAGATTGACCCGACTAACTCATTATAATATGCATGTAACCATAATACTTCACGTTTGCGCGGGGAGAACCGGGTATACCCGTATCCGTGATGACCCGTACCCGACCCGACCCGACCCGTGGCATGCATACCCAACACGTACCCGACCCGCGGGTACGGGTAAACCCGCGGGTACGGATATAACCGCATACCCCTACCCTGTTTGACCCTATGATGCCGGCATATTTGCGTTCTTGCAATCAAGATCACCAAAACTACTCAATCGATGGCATTTGCTATTAGACCTAACACTTGCAATGCAACTCACTCACAGCTTTGCACACGCTGCGCACATGGTAGCGACACTGGTAGGCCCACACCAATACTTAAGTAGGCTATAACAATACGTAATAATATGTAAAGAAATGCAAACACCGAACAACAATAGGCTATAGTATGATGGTAAAATAGCGAAATAATCCAAGAGAAGACAATCATCACACTTTGTGGAAGATTTTAAGAAATGCGAAATACGATCAGTTCATTTTAAATCAGCTACATTTTGTGTAGTGGTTAATACAAAATGTGGATCTTCTGAATTAGTTAGCCATATAACGAGGAGTCTGACAAATAGTTAGTTAATTAGTTTCTAGGCTACCAGTAGCGGCGCTAAGCCCCCCTAAAAAGGCCATCATTTTTCCCATGTAGAAATGAAAATTTGCACGATTAACCCCTTTAGTCCCCCCCTCCCAAACAAAAATTTACCGTAAAAGTACGCACAAGGCTTGCCAGACAGTTTAGGTTGTCGGATATGGAAAAGGAGCGTTTTTCAAGATTTCGACCGAATAACTAAAAAAAAGGTCGTCTGAAATTTTGGCGACTGAAAACGGAAAATTTTCTCCCACAAATTCAGCCCCCAAAACTGAAATCCTGGCGCCGCCACTGGTTTCTACGATCCGCAGGAAGTAGAAGTTGAAGATTTTCAGCTTATACAGGGTGGGCCATAAAAAACCCTTAGGCCTACGGTTCTTGCTAATATCTTGGCCGGAAGTAACAATGTTTAAATCAATTTTATGTTAAAGGCTTAAAGACAATAATTCATATTTACACATGTTGACCAGATTTCATCAGAAATATTTTCAATATAACAAAAATTATATCACTTTAGTGAGACCAGTGGCACCAGGGCTTAAAGTGTGCCTGGACGGTCATGGACGGCGTCCATGCACTTGTTTTAAAATCTGAATGCCGTCCAGCCACTTATTGGCTAGCAGAGACTGGAAAGGTAAGGGGCGTCCAGGCACTTCTTTTGGAGAGGTAAGGGGCGTCCACGCACTTATTTTTCTACACCTTAGGCAATGGAGACCACCCACTGTTTGTCGACGATTCCAAAACATGACGCAGCAAAAAATAGCGAACCCGATTTTATTAGGCCTACGTCAAATCTCAAATAAATGTTATTAAATGAACTTAACAGTGCTTCACAACTTGACTTCAATGTTTCCACTACCAGTGCCCAAACTTGTAATGGGTATCGGTGAAACGTTCTTGATGGTCTTGTTGTTCCAGAGGTAAATCTTCCCAGATCAGCTCCAGTGGAAGAATCAATTCTCTTCATTACCATTCTTTTGGCTGCATATTGTGGTATTTCGCCGTCGTAGCTTTCCCCACTTAATAATCATCGGGTTCCAATCTAGATATTTGGAGGTCATTGGCTGTTCGCAATAAAACCCGCACAATTGACATTGAGCCGATTTCCTTTCATCAACGTCATATTTCTCAACTATCAGTTCGACTCATAATTTTTCTTTGCACTCACTGTTTACGAGAGTTGGTGATGATTATGGCTTTAGCCTTAGACCTTGCACATGAAGTGTCAGAATACACATTTGGCTGTCATTTTGTCATTCACACTATTGCCCTTTTTCAGTTTTATTTATTTGAATTTTATTGCTCTAACAAAAATAATTATTAATCTGACAGGATCTTTTTTGCCAACTTGATCGTCATCTTTCCAATTAACTTCACACTGACGAGCAGCTACGCTGGTACCCTGTTTTTTCTAAATAACAATAATACTGATTATCTGGCAATATCAAGGCTATTCGATGACAATTATTTGAGCTGCTTCTTAATAGACTCGGTTTTTGTTACATTTTGTTGCGTTACGTTTTTGAAAACGCCCCAACCGCTGGTTCCCCAACCGCCCGCTCAAAAACTGTGGAGATGCATCCCGGTCAAGCAGAATTAATAGCGAAAATTGGAGTTTTCTCCCCCACTCTGGCCCCATAGTGGTATAAATTCGTCAACCCCTCCACGGGGTGTCCCATGCCTATACCGACAGAGTATTGAAGGTTTGGAGTGTTAAAAGCTCAAAAACTGTGGAAATGCATCCAGGTCAAACGGGAAAACCGGTCAAACAGAATCTTCTCTTTATTTAAGCTTAAATATATATATATATATATATATATATATATATATATATTGCAAAAGTTAGGCTACTTAATTCATGCAATAGGTTAAGTAAAATGGAGTATAATTATTCTCTGCTACCCAATGCAATTCGTCGACGTTATTGCGTCAATATGATAGTCAACCCAGGATCGTAATAAAATGCACTAGTTAGTGATGCCCATTTAATGCACGAACCTTAAGCTTACCACACAACATTTCAGTCACGTGATCAATTTTTTTCGGATACACCTAACGTTGCCTCAACTCAGGACATAACCCGGTAAACTACTTATGGACACTAAATGTTACACAAACCTGATTACTCCATAGCTCAGCAGTCAGACCGATGTCCTTCTAAGTACTTAGGCCTATGCGGTTGCTATTAGCCTACTCGATACGAAATATGCTTTATTTGGGTTATACGAATAATGCGCTATACAAACAGACTATGGTTGCTACAATGAAAGCCTACATAGCAAGACGATCACATCTCTCACTATTGCCAATTATAGACCGACTCACCTTCAAACTGAGAGGCCAGATAAGATGCCATCGTATCCTGTTCAGCTGAGCTGTTGATCATCGCGAGGTAAGAACCATTGTAGAACTCTTGACATCTTTGAACGGCTGTTGTCCAATTAACCACTTCGATTATAAGCGCATAGCATCGGCCCACTTCAGGTAGACCTAGGTACTGGAAACCGACTGGACACACTGTAAGCAAAATTCGTAAAACTACCTATAATAATTGTGATGCGATCTGGCAAAACCAGACTTACATATACAGTACCGGTATGTCATAAAAAGGTCGAAAATGACATTTTTACACCAAGTAAAACAGTAGAAGTTCACCCTTTATAACAAGCCGTATTCTGATCACATAATTACAGGGTGGGCCAGCATAAATGTCCCGACTTTGCAGGCGTATAACTTCGCCAATTTTTAACATTTATTTATACTTTATGCACCAAATTAAAGGTATTTCACTCTAGTATTAACTCTAAAAAAGTCGAACTGATACTAATTTAGGTTTTAGTTATAGACTTGGATCAGCGCTAGCTATCGTTTTTTGTCATTACTGACGCATTATGACGCCGTTTCCCGGGAAAATTCTATCGTTTTTTGCTAAAACGCGCGTAGACACGATCATTTTGAGTGTTTGTAGGGTCCCTACCATGAATATATTCTAATCGCAAAACCGCGTCCTTTCAATTTTGCCAACAGCCGTGCACTGCCATGCGCTGCTTCAGACGCTTGCACGCTGCCAGTCGTTTCTTTGCGTAAGAGCTGGAGAGTTCGTGGGACTTCTCGTCGACAAATTACTTTAACTTTAGGTCTATAATCTTTTCCAATACGCTATTCAGTGCTTCTAAGACGGCCTGTTTTGCGCTGAATTTGCATGCAGGGCCTGCCCTGGTCATTGTCTTGACTGCAAATGTACGCGGACACACGAGCAATGTTAGCGGATGTGAGCGCCGTGCGCTCCGATTCCCATGGTTTGCGAGTAGAAAGTCCTGTTTTATCAATTTTCCGTAGCAGATAATACAAGGTATTGTTTATTCCATCCTCTGTTAGAATATTCGTTAATCATTTCAAACGAATTAAATCCCTTATCAGTTCGTAAAATTAAGATCGAAACGCGATCATCGTTTGTCAACGGCGCCAGGTTGCGTCACAAATTACAACAAAATATGGTAGCTAGCGCTGTTCCAGGCATATAAATTAAAACCTAGACTAGTATCAGTTCGACCTTTTTAGAGATAATACTAGAGTGAAATACCTTTAATTTGATGCATAAAGTATAAATAAATGTTAAAAATTGGCGAAGTTATACGCGTGCAAAGTCGGGACATTTATGCTGGCCCACCCTGTATAGTTGACCGAATTATGAATATTTTAGTGTCCGAAACTGCGATAGGCCTATTGCAGTTTTTGGGGAACGCGAGGTAAAGGTGGTTATCCTAGTTTTGTTTATTTACTAAGACTCTAGATTCTGCTTGTTATCATGGGCTGAAAATAATTAGCATAAATTATTTATGTGACCGCCATTTGTTAGCCCACAGTCTCAGGTTTAAGAGGATACCGTAAAATGGGGTAACATTGGCACTGCGAGGTAACTTTGGCATAGGGAACCAGGCTATGTATTATACACAGAGAACCGTGTCAATACGCGTATCTGACCAAGATCTTGGAGTCATCACTTCGTACCACCCATGCAACCCAGAATTTGTCCTTAGGGGCCGTCCATAAATGACGTCACGCAATTTTAGACGATTTTTGACCCCCATCGTCACGCACCAACACAAAATTCATATGTCTGGCCCTCCTTCCCTCTAAGTGAGTGAGGACGGTCTTTTTAACGTCTACTGGATGGTGCAGAACCAGTAGCAGTCGCAAGAACCTTGGATGCCAGCTTGACTGAGATGCTCAGAGAAAATCGCTGTCAGGTTTATTTCAGACATTTATATAGCACCTCTTTAAAAGTATCTACTCAAAAAGTGATTTGGGGAAGAAAAGGAAATGAGGGAAGATATTGGATACTGCAGGAAAGGCAATGCAGATTATTGAAGTAGACATGGCAAGAGCTGAACCACATGTTGAAAGCGACTGATGACACAGTTTTTGGTTACCAGGGTAATACATTTTGTGGCTTCGGACGATAAAAGCTCAAAACTGTTATAAAATCGGTCTCCTTTGAAGGATTTCTGATTTGTAAAAAGATTTGGGCTTGGCACATATGCGCAATACGTTTTGAAAACGCTTTAGGATGACAAAGTTACCCACGATGGGTCTAAAATTGGTCTCACGTTGAAATGATACATGGTGCCAAAGTTACCCCAAACCCGGGGTAACTTTGTCTTTTTTTCAAATATTTTTAAAATATAGAAATAATTTTTTCTAAATTTTCTAATTCTACAGGGTTGTAGGTACCATCCACAATGCTCATAGTTTAAAAAAATCAAGTCTTTTGCTCAACTCGTTTAGGTGCTATCTCACAAAACCCCTCCAAAATATGCCAATGTTACCCCATTTTACGGTACCAAGTTCAATAGGGGTGAAAGGTTATATGACCGACGGCAATGATTTTTAAATGCACTACCCAGTCCGATTCTGGCACTTTTAAAAGATACAACATTCACAAACAAAATTAGTTTAAAATATTTCCAGACGGAATTTAGCTTTGATACTTGGTGAATAATTAGATAACGCAGTGCACTATAGGCTACGCAAACGCAAAAAAGTAAAAATCGACTTCTGACCCCCAGTTCACTAAAATCGGCCATTATCTCAAATGCTCTCGTGCTACATAAGCATGGTTTTGTCAGATTGCATCACAAATTCACAATTATATAAAAACTGCTGTTAATTTAATTTTCAAGTGATAATAATAATAGGCCTACCTTTTTATTTATTCAACAACCCGTTTGACAGACCGCAGCCAGTTACAGTAGGCTATAAAGCCCTGCGGTTATGCAGCTGTCTTAATTAGCCTAACATCAATCCTAACTAACAGAACAGACAGCCTGCAACTGCAGAACAGACCGTGGTGTCGCATGACAGAGTCTCCCCCTAAAAGTCTCCCCGGAGACTTTTTTCGAAACAGATTCTCTCCCCGGAAGATCTATTTCAAAATAAATTCGCCCCCGGAGACTTTATTCTGAAATTAAGTCTCCGGGGGAGAGAATATTTCATTCCCTTCGAAACAAAGGCTCCTCCGGGGAGACTTTATCTCAACGCGCGATTTAATACAGTCGCATCATATTTATCTAGGCCTATACTGAAAGTTTGTCCGTCTGTTTGAATATTCTTTTGAAACAATTTGCATAAGGTTCTCTTGCGAATTTGTAGGTCAACGCGACTATTTTAAACTTTCAACTCACTTTAATACCCGAGATAGGCCCTACGGATATTTTAAAATTCGATGTGGTGAATATTACCGCAAAATTAAGACGATCTTTCACCATTATTATCACGGCGTCATTGCTGTTGGCGTCATCTCGCTTAACGGAGGCAGGGCTAAGCAGAGGTTTAAGCGGAATCACAATAATAATTGAAATAATGACAGTATAAATAGATCACCGTAAAATAAGAAAAAATAATGAAAACAATTATGAATAATAATTATCGTCTCGTATCTGGACATTAAGAGCGCTCCTCGCCGTATGAACAATTCATAGGCGATCTCGGTGCATAGGCTAAACAACGGGGGGGGGGGGGCAGATTTGAAGACAAACTATTTCAAGCAGCGAGTATACAAAGCTAGCAGACCCAGACAGACACTAGCTTTGCCCATTGGAGAGTGGAGGTCGTTCAAAGCATGGTGTATGGTCACAATTATTATTATTAATATTGTTGATTAGTCAAAATTCTGTGTAGGCTATAAATCCTAGGCCCTATTTTCATCAAGAATTGTTTTCGTCAATCCAACTTCTATGTCATCAAGAATTGTTTTCTTGATTTAACCCCTTTAAATTGTTTAAACCTACCATTATTTGGCGAATAAATATTATGTATGTATGTATGCAACTATGAATGTATGTATGTATGTATGTATGTATGTATGTATGTATGTATGTATGTATGTATGTATGTAGGTATGTATGTATGTATGTATGTATGTATGTATGTATGTATGTATGTATGTATGCATGCATGTATGCATGTATGTATGTATGTATGTACGTATGTATGTATGTATGTATGTATGTATGTATGTATGTATGTATGCATGTATGCATGTATGTATGTATGTATGTATGTATGTATGTATGTATGTATGTATGTATGTATGTATGTATGTATGTTTTCAACCACCAACAGGCACCTTAACGACATGTCATGTTAGCATTTTGAACGAGAAAAATCCGCTTTGCAGTTCATAAAATCAGTTAGACGACTATAATCGGGTTTGCCGGAGGCCTATATAAACGATCAATTGTTAATGACGACTATGATGGGAACAACCGCTAAAGGGGTTAATCACGAAATGTTTCAAATAATCAATCCAGGGTTGATTTAAATTAATGAAGAGTTCTTTTCGCCCATCCATTTTATATCTGACTTTCATCAACACAGTACATTTTCCATAGGCCTTTAATGTCTTAACAACTGTTAACTAAATTAGGCCTACCTGATTTAAACCATAACATACATGTATCTGGGCCATTCAAATAGTGACGTGAACATAAACTATAGGATCGAAAACATGGAATTATTTCAACAACTAGGGCCTACCGTAAATTGCTAGCAGACTAGCAGTGAAATTCTCCGAAACGATATATAAGCTTAATATCCTGATCAATTATTTATAATTCTTTATATCCTGTTTAACCTATAACATTTTCGCTTCAGCTGAGCTTTGTCTTCCGGATATTATTAGCCGTAAAATAGAAGTTGATTAATATTTTTTTCCATAATCTATCGCTTTGACGTTCTAAATTATTCGCCTATCGCAGCATTATAAGGCATATTTTTCATGAATCCCACTTCTATTTTGGCACGAATACGTTTCTTCAATCCAGCTTCTATTTGAGCAATAATTGCATTTTGTCGATCGATCCAACTACTATTTTAAAAAACAATTATTTTTCATGAATACAGCGCTCCAAATGATGCAAGAATCTATTCATCGATCCTTCTACAATCTACAAGCTCTCCTATTTAAGTGAAAATACTTTCACCAATCCGATTTCTATACAGGAATTCATATCGTCAATCCATGCAATGGCGAATAATTTAGAACGCTAAAGTGATATATTACCCAGAATATTTGCTTAAATAGAATGGATCGATGGAGGTAATTCTTGTTTTTAAAAAGCCTTAAATTGAGATTGGATTGGTGAAAATAGTCCTTTCTTAAATGGAAGCGACTTGACGAGAAAATTTAATAACCCAGACCTAATAACTTACAGAGTAAGCTTAAATGTATTATACTAATGGGTGTAATTGTAGCATATAGTTATAGCACCGCTGGCATGTCTGACCACTTATGTAAACTACCCATGGATCTAATTATCCTAATAAAATAGGCATATGCCTAACCACTAGGTAATTATATCCATGGGTAGTCTATTTCAGCCTAATCTCTCCGCTGCGTTTTAATGACATAAGTGGCCCAACATTCCGTGGTGCTAGGCCTGTAACTATGCCACAATTACGCCCATTAGTACAAAACATTCAGCCTAAACTTACTTCATAAGATTCTCATTATTACTTCAAATTTATTAATGTCCAATTCCACTAATGGACACCAAGTCGTTTAGTTAAGAAAATCCACACTTTAAGTTCGGAAATATGGGGGTGGGGCGATTTTAGTAGGGAAAGCCTTTGTATCGTAGAGGGGAGATTCTATTTTGATGGAGGAGACTTTGTTCCGATACAGAGTCTCCCCCCGGAGACTGTATCAGCAAGGCGGAGACTCTGTTTCGGAGGGAGACTTTATTTCGTGACACCGGACCTGACTCTCGTCCAGTGGGTCAGAGGTAAATATATCGCCATCCATACATGTGCGGTCTCCTATATCCATTTGTCATCAACGGTAACCGGAGGAGCTGCGGAACATGCAGCGGATCGGAAGTACAACAAGTAGCCTACTCCACGCTTCCTGTCTCCCCATGCATAATATCACATGCAGGCGCTACAAAGGGTGGCGTTAATCCTCAAGCCGTTTGCACTTCTTGACCAGGTTCGAGGCTTTGAACTCATTGCAAACAGGTATATGGCCTAAATTTAAACTGAGAATTCATAAGATCATCTTACACAATAATGCATTATACTAAAATCCATAGATGTAAAAAACGATGAAAATAAAATAAAAAACGGTAAAAAAACGTCGTTTTTTTCGAAATAATAAAAAACGACAAAAAAACGATAAAAAACGGAAACGGAAAATAATTTGCCTTTGTTACATCTGAAATTTCATTTTCAGCTTACAAACCTTGCTTATGCAATTTTATCAAGAAACAGCAAATAACACAACTTTATTATTAGGCCAAAATAATTGGTATAAGCAACATTAATCTACTACAGTTATTTTTTTCTTATAACTTTGGTTTAATAAGAAATTCGGACAAATTAAAGGTATTGAAATCTTTTAAAATTTAAATTGTAGACATAATTCCACATTATAAGTTTATGCTGAAGCAAAAACCACAGATGTTTACTAAATTGTATATTGCACATATGTTTTAAAATTGTTACTTATTAATATTAATTATAGGCCCAAGAATTTTATATCAAAATAGCTCTTTCAAATTTCATTTCTTATCGGGATCTACTACATGTATTTCTCAAAATTATGACTTAAACAATTACATAAAGACCCTATAGTTAGCTTTATCTTTGATAGTACGTGTGAAAACGTATGGAATATCAGAAAAAATTAAATTAAGGAAAATAATATTAGACAGTAAATAATTAAATAAAGTTACATAAAAATCGAAAAAAACGATAAAAAACGATGGGAAAAATAAGAAACGAAAAAACGACGTTTTTTGGGAGAGAATAAAAAACGAAAAAAACGATTTTTACAACTATGCTAAAATCCAAATATTACCTAGGCCTACAGCACCGCATAGAACATGAACATAACAGTATGCCACATAGCATAGCACTAATGCAACATAGCAAAACATGGCGTTGCCATGGTAAAGCACAACATGGTCTTGCCATAATATAATATAATTTATAATGGTTTGTTCCATACTATTCTTCCTATGCGACACAGCGCAATTGATAAAACTCACCTGGATAGCCACAGCAGCGTAGACCTTTTATCTGCCAACCACAATAGAACAATTGTACAAGTCAAGCGATTAAAATCACGCAGTTACAGACAATGCTAGGGCGCCTGATCATTGTCTGTAACTGCGTTAATGGAAGGGAGGAACGGGCTCTGATTGGAATACAGGGCCCGTATGCACATGAGGGCATAACTCGTATATTTGGCTTAAATCTGGCCTATACGGGAATACTGGGTTATTTCCGTATGCACGGCTTGAGATTAGCGAAATGAACTAGGTATAACGTTATTCCAATTCCGAGGAAGGAGTACGCCGGCTACTCCCACTGTGAACAATAGACGGCCGACGTTAGCTGGACACCGCGAACAATAGGCAACATTCAACACCGCGAACAATAGGCAACATTCAACAACGGACGAGAAACTTTCGGTTGGACTCATAACGAGTTCGTCGGTGGTGACTCACTTTTGCTTTCGGGCGTCGTTTTTGCCCATAGATGACTTTGTCTGTCGAAGTGACTCTGTAACATCGTAGACTAGAGTTTTGGATGAGCGCCGTTTCTGGCGTGTATTGTATGTTGTGTCTTAGCAACTAATGGCGCCTGCCTATGGCTGCCGCTGACGTGTAACAGGGTGCGGTTTGTCACCCTGACTTGTCATTTTCAATTAAACGAATACACACACACACGTCGACATTTCCCTGGGGCCCGTCTTTAGGTCTGAATCTGTTTACCCCACAGTAGGGATAAAGCATTGCTTCTAAACCCTCACCTTTTTCTGAACCGTCTCTTTTCCTGGACCGTCCTTTTTCTAAACCGTCACGTGACTAGCTGACGTCAGCTGTAATGTATACTCTCACTAATGACTCTTGTTCTTGGACCTGTGGTTTAGAAACCGTCAAGCTTCACTGAGCAATTCCTTTGATCATTTGTTTTGGATGCTGAAGGGGCTGCGGACCCCTCCCCCTCTAGGGGTCATTGCTGACATAAGCATGTCATTACTAAACGAGCAGGTGCTGTGGTTGTGCTGATATCATCCAGCCTCTTCCATGCAGATGCTGCCTTTGATGATATCAGCGTGTTCTTAGTCACAGAGCAGATGCGAGGCGTGCTGATGTCACCCAGGTATTGAACATTATTATAAAAGAGCTATTTGAACAGACTGGGTTCATTTCATTTTCGCTGTAGCGATATTTACAACTTACTACGGAGAAGGATGATTGCAACACGAACTCTAATACCAATTCCAGTGAGTATTTCGAAATTTTCCTTAAACTATATATTGAAGGACTTGATCATTGGACAGTATGAATGTGCATTTATACAATCATTTACAATATAACTAAAAATATTTTCCATTATTTTGTTCTTCTGTAGAAAATGGAATTCAAGGAGCCTATAGGCAACAATCGATATCTGACAGCCAGCCACTACAAGAACGAACTCATGGTACACATTCGTGAATACGCTGAAGATGGAGTCAAATCCTATCCCACAAAGAAGGGCGTATCCTTCAACAAATCAACCTGGGCGCGATTTCGAGCTTGTCTGGACGAATTGGACAGAAATGTGCAACTAATGAAAGCGAATCAGCCTGTCGATATCTACCAACATCTCGGGGGTCGCTACTATGCATCAATTTCCAAGGACTTCAGATGCGTCAATATTCGCCGATACTTTCTACCACCAAAAACCACCAAGGAGAGACCAACCCGCAGCGGTATCGCTCTACGTCTGGATGAATGGGACAGCCTTCTTCTCAAAATTGAACGGCTCCATGAACATTTACCAGAATTGAAAAACGCTATGCCATGTTATAGTTCTTTAGATCATGCAAATCAATTGGGGTTTGTATCATGCACCCAATGTAATCCTTTCGGACTTTAAAGCTAAGCATTTCTGAATAAAGAAGTTGTTTCATATGGAACATGGCTTTTATTTGTATGCTAATGAAATGAACAACAAACACAATGATCGTTTTAATTTTTTCTTCTTCTTCAACAAAAGTTTTCTTTATACACACAATCATACAAATACAAGACTTAGTGTCTCTTTCCTGCAACAGTTCTTTTAAATGATTCACAAATCAAGCTATATCGGCTTCAAATGAAAACATAATAATACAAATTCTATTTCTACTCAATTGTCTTTGTATAAAGCAATATCAACATGTCCATATGCAAACGAATCCGACGAATTTAACAGAAGACGCTTGTCGTCGTAAGGGGAGAGACCGCCTTTCGTAATTCCACCGTATGCAACTCGTGCTTTTGGCTCTGAATCACATAGAATTGGGAAGAGGTGGGCTTTTCCTCAAAAATACAGGCGCGATATTCGGCGTGCCTGATGCATTTCTTGACAAATCCCCTTTTTATCCCCTTCGCCGTCTTCTTTTCCTTCTCCCCAGCCAACAACAAACTATACATTTTTGAGCGGAGCCCACAAAATTTAATTACAGCATCCCCATTGCACTCGTCCTTGAATTTCCCAATAACTTTAGCATTGGAGCGGCTGTGTAAAAAGTGCCAACAGGGGTAGTCAGAAGTGTCGTACTCGTCTAAATTGTGCTGCATGTCAAGATATACGTCGTTTGTAAAGATGTGGTAGCAAAGACTGTCAGTGTCTGTGAACAGGAGTTTGCAGGCAGAGCCATAAATGGGTATTATGTGCTCGTAATGGAATTCATACATTTTTAATTTAGATATATCCAAGATGCACATGCCGGCGTAAAGGGGCTTGTTGAGTAAAACATTAGAATTTGTTAATTTCATCACGGTCAAATCTTCGTTTATGATATTGTAGGACTCAAAATTTGGTCGGGCCAGGGCTTTTTTTAGCGTGCAGTTCTACACAAAATGTGCAGCTCTAAATGGATTTGTGCAGTTGTAGAAGCACTTCTGTCACAAGTTCTGTGCAGTTAAAACTAGCAAAAAGGTCATTGTCCTCCGATTGAAAGTAATTTACCATGGAGGATGGGAAGGGAAAGAAGGGGCTGTGCAGTTCTAAAAATTCCTTAAAAACAGCCCTGGGTCGGGCCACGAAACGTTTGGCTCGTTTCGCGTTGGTAACAAGCTTCACGGCAAGATGCTTCCGATTATTTTGCATTGTTTTACCATAAATTGAGTTAGGGGCCTATTCATTAATTTAAAGAGGTCTTTTTCAAAGGAAGATTTTGCAACCTGCCGTTTTTAAGTGTTGAAGTCGATATATGGCTTCAGCCATCGACTTTGGCGAAACTCGAGGCTTTTATGAATTTTGGGCCAATTTCATACCCATTTTCAGACAGAATTGAAGATTTCGATAATGTACGACGTACCGGGTCTTTGCCATGAGATTGGGCACCAACTTTTCGACCCCGGTAACGATTTTATCCGAAATTTTCTGCGAAACGGACTTTGCGTAAGGAGATATCATGTCCGGTCGTATGTGAAGCGTCTCTGGTGCGAGGGGATAGTCATTGTGGTCGTCGTGGAGATGAGAAGTATTATAGTCCAAGTCCACGTCCAAAATATAACCAAAATCGTCGTCTGTCGATTTAGTGTCCAAGTCAAAGTCTGCTATTTCGTAATCGTCCAAAAATCGGAATTTACCCGTCGGGAGCGGCTCGGACATGGCGTAACCGTAGAGGTTGTTACAATCCAAATACATGATGTAGCTATTTGGAATGTTAGGATCGTATCCTTGAGCGAGATACGGGTTATTCGCCTTTGCGTATCGATTGGATATCATGGAAACGCCACCTCTCATGCCCCGCTCCACAAACAGGTAAATGTCCGGGTCGGTAATCAAGTCCAAATTTACATTTGTCATGCGCAAACACGCGTCGAAGCTAAGTCCGGGGCTGCTGTAATAGTGAAGCGGGTCCAATTTGTAAAAGTCCAAGGACATGGCACGAAATGATTCGAAAACATCAGCCAAAAGTATGACATCTGTCTTCAAATACAGATCGTGATAATCCTGCATAGTCGTCATTTCGAACGTCTGCCAAATTTTCTGTGCATAGTCGTAGTCTTCCTGCTAGATGTCTTCGTCCGTCAATTTGCTAAAGAAACAGCCTTTGGGTGGCAGAGTCCTTTTGGTCATTCTGCAGGCTGACGTCATGTACTCGTATGGAAATACCCCCTTACGCAAAAGCAATTTGTAGTCGGTCGGAAAAATTCGCCGCAAATGTTTGAATTTGAAATCGTCCTCTTTCGATAAATTTTTTACCAACACGTCCAAACCGCAGTTTAGAAATTGGAGGGAATCCAAAAAGCGTATATTATTGACTTCGAACGAGAGATATTTTTCCATGTTGGTTGCAATGACATTTATTTCTTGCTACGCGAACTCCTTGTCCATATTTTTGAGAATAAGATGAGAGTCGTAACCTTTAAGGTTGTGAAAGATGACAGGAAGAAGATAGTTTGCAGTTTTCTCTTTCTTAGACTTTGTAGGTTTGCGAAACTTCAGTTTCAGATTGCAAGAAGAACAGAGCGCAGAAACAAAGTTACCAGTCATGTGACAGTGGTGTCGAACTTTGTTGGAGCCAGAAAAAGCGATAGAGCAAGAAGGACATGCAGCACAACTTTCAAACTGTAACCGCTGCTGCTGGGTAAGTGGAATCATCGGTTTGTTGGTAGCCAAAATTTTATTTATACGATTTTGTTCCGATTTTATATGCGAAAAGAAATGCTCCATCACGTCTGGGCCCGAGTACGTGTACGGAAAAGCGTCGTTCAATTGTGGAAACGACGATACCGTCAAGCAGCAGAAGCCGCTAGGAGTGTGTGTGTCTATAATTTTGGTCGATTTTCCGGCGGCCGATTCGTTTGGAGTCAAGTAGCTCTCTAAATCCGAATATATTACATAAGGCACAGGCATTTCATGCTGCGTGTTTGCAAATGACAGATTTGAATTTTCATCGGACGGGTATCGCACGGACTGCAAACCGTGCTTGCCGCATTCCTCCATGTGCGCATGCTTCCCAGCAGCAGTGGTAAAACAGTAAAGACAGTAGGGGCAAGGAAAGATTCTGTTTGTGCACGAATTTCTTCCCTTTAGAAGAGCAGAAAGATTGCGAATTGTGATATAATGGCGTTTAGCACCATCGTCAAGCATCAGTAGATTTACAATGTGTTTTCTACCCCTGTGAGCACTTGCATATAGAGGGGTAAAAGTTTTATCATCCGGATTGAAGTACATGACATTGATAGAGTAGTCAGGATTCATGGTTTCGAAGAGATGGATTTGATCAATGGGCATTGGAAATTTTAAGTCTTTGGTATGGAGCTCAGTGAGATAAGGCTTGTAGTGATATAGACGGTGTGGATTGTTTGATTTGAAATGACTGACAGCCAGCATGCTGTAGAGAAAGCAGAACTCGTCATCGTTCTGTATATTCAGAGTAGCATGCTTATTCAATATATATTGTGGTGTGGCGATATAGCTGGATGCACCAATCGGTTCGTATACTGCATTGAAAATCTTAAAATCTGCCACCCCATTCACCACCCACCCGGAATTTTGTGTTGTGAAAGTATCTACCAATTGGTCGATTCGATGTATGGCATCCTGAAGCTGGTCGGGTATCTGGAAGGGATGTAGAAGTGTTGAGGGCGTTGATTTGAAGTTAGGGCTGCCAACCGTCCCGGATTCGCCGGGACAGTCCCGGAATCGACCCTGTGCGTCCCGTGTCCCGGATTGATCTCAAATTGTGCCGGAATTTGATCCAGCGATCCACTTAGCACAATAATTTTATTGTTCCTATTAATTTTTGCTTACTAAACTCAACCATTTGTACCATGGTTTTTACGTTCTGCTCTCTATCAGACCTATAGCCTAGGCCTACATTACGTTGCTGGCTGAACATCGAGAATTAAAGTCTTCAAAACTTTACAAATCACTTACACTCGGTTTTTCCGTTTAGCCTAATTAATGTGTCCAGTTTAAACCATTTTATGCGAGAGCTAGCGTTCAGCATTATGAACGATGTGTTTGTTGTCTTACAATCGCAATTACCTGAGCACCGAGAGTTCACCGACCTTATTAAAGCACAACTGTTAGCATGGCATGTGCTGATTTCTGCAACTTTATGCCCAGTGTTCTGGAACAGATTAACGCACATGATTAGACCCTATAATATATTGAGCATAGGCCCAAAGCTTAATATAACATCTGCTCTCCAGTCGCAGATCTATGAGTCTACCTACGATACCTACGAACTTCCCTCAATTCAGGTTCATAAGTCTTACTTTGATGAGCCTAGGTGACTGGAGCTTGAAATGTTTTTTCTTGAAGTTGATTTTTGTCTTAAATTTAGACTATAAAATTATGTCTTTTGATGATTGGTCTTAAATTATTAAGGAATGTTCAGTAGATCGCATGCCTAGATATAGATTCTATAATGAGCTGACACAACATTTGTTACAATATATATATACGCTTCTGTGGCTTGTACGTGTAAAATGGTAATGGCACATCGAGTGGCTGAAGGCGTCCCGGAATTGCAAAATCAAAAGTTGGCAGCCCTATTTGAAGTAACCAATTGTTCTATTTTCTCCTTCGAAGGACTCTCTTTGAAATTCCACATCTATGGCCACATACCATTTCACAGGCCTAAAGAATAATTGTACAAGATCATTCATTTTCTTATTATATAACATGAAATTTATACAGTCAGAGTGTAAATGACAGTAAGAAGAAATGTATTGTTGAAATCACCACAATAAAGACTTGTTTAAATTTATAAGTTGACAGAGAACTGTCTGAAAAAGATATGCATCACATAAAAATTTCTAAGTCCAGCATTTTAGAGCGAAAAATTTTCTAAGTTCAAATCACAGAAGCGAAAAATTTTCTAAGTACAAGAAATAGAGTTGGTAAAATGTTCTATGTTGCACGCTTTAGAGCGAAAAATTTTCCAGAATTATAGAATTAAAATTTTCTAAGTCCAAACAGTATGTGTAAGACAAACTCACCCTTCATCTCTGAATGTGGTTTCCAGAGCGGCGGTCATGCTCGATGCTTCTGCCAGCAACAGACCGTGCACGTCGGTTGTTTCCGGCACAGGAAACGTCATATCGATGAATGTGTTTTGTGCCGACGTGGCCACGTCTGGATTGGTCTCTTTCTTCATACAGGTGACGCAGTTCTCCTGTCCGGATCGGAAGAATCGAGCCGGCCTACGGCACTTGCACTGCGTACACTCTTTGCGCAGCAGGCAGTTTTCACAGAGCCCATTCGTCAGATTGGTCGCCTTGTACGCGCGACAAGACTTGCACCGACCTAAAGACATACAGCAAATTGTAAGAATACAAATCATACAAGCAAAGAATGTGTTGTATGTGTGTGTGTGTGTGTGTGTGGGTGTGGGTGTGTGTGTGTATATAACACACAGATGAAGAATGTTAAAGTTCGTAAAGGTACTTACTCGAAGGACCGGGCTCTGTTGGTGCCACCGTCGCCGCCGCCGAGCCGCTGCTGCTGGGGTTGGCCGCGGCCGCCGCCGCCGCCGTGCCGCTGCTGCCGGGATTGGACGCCGCTGCTACCGCCGCCGCTGACGGCGGCCCTTCTAGCTGTTTTCCCAGATCTGTAATATTCAGAAATTTATGTGGAAATAACGAATTGAGTTAAATCAGAAAATGTTTATATGGATTCGCAGACACATATATCTACTACTTAATTCCTGGGTTTGATCACCCTATCGCACACTACTTTCGAACAAAATTTAAAATATCAATTCGCATGTATTATAATCAAAATTTGTGGTTGGTTAGAGAGTGCGGTATAACAATGTATGCTGCAATGTGCATGGGTTTGATTGTGTGTATTGCAAATATTAAGTTAACTAAAGACAAATTTTTTGTAAATGCAGAGTATGAATGTCGAAAATGAAGAGAGTAACTTACACGATTGCGCTGTCAGTTTGCCGGATGATGTTCCTTCGTCAGTCGATTCCTTGAATGTAATAATGCCCGAACCAGCTGTCTCTGCAAGAGTTAAAAGAAAGATTTAATATTATGTATAAATTGTTATAATTCAAAAAAGTATATATTTCTTTTTGAAAGTTCTGCCTAGTGTGAGATAAATTAAAATTCACTTACTGTGTTTCTTTTCCTTAGGCTTTGCGCTTTCATCAGGCGATGCAATTCGTCTTTTCACTAAAAATACAGAAAGAGTAAAAGTTTCATTTATTGCTGTGCTTCAATCACTATTTAAATTTTTGCCAATTACAAGACACAATTTTTAAAATATAACGTTTACAAATGTATAAATACATATAAGTAATACCTGGCATTTTTCCTCGTTCCAACTTTCTTGATTCTTTCTTCTTTGCTTCGTCCGCCTCTATTTGTAGCACATATCCCAATAGTTCCTGATCGCTCATAGGCCCCCAGATTTCAGCCAGTTCAGCTTCCTCTGCAGATCTCATCAAGAGAGAATCTTCTACATCCAAAATCGGGCCTGCAATATTATAAGAATTTTTTTTTAAAAATAAGTCAGAAAGCATTAGATGCGAGAAGGAAAACATTAATCGAAGAAGTTTGCATTTGTAAAATATGTTAATCTTATATTAAATTCTGTAAAAGTTCAAATGTTCAAAATAATTCGTGTGGGAATGAATAAAGTTTGTTATGTACATACTTGCTGAAGATGTAATTGTTGTTGCTGAAGAGGAAGCTGCTCGACGTTCTGATCGCTCCGGATTCGGATGTGCGCACGCCGCCTCATTGCATTGGTTAGCTCCTGTAAGAGAGAAAAATTATACATATTAAATTTTTAAAAAGCTCAATATACAGAAAATAGTATACTGTTAAAGCCATCTTCACAGTAAAACGGGTCAATAGGTTAAAATAGGAAAAGCGTTAGGCATAACAAGTTCATTAGAATGGTAAAAGAGCGCCTTATGTATAAAGCCTATGTTCATTTCAGGCATTTATATAGCGCTTCTTCAAGAGTATCTACTCAGAAGCGCTCCCGACCCAGCCACGGCTAAAGAGAACAGTCTTAAGAGCAGAGTAGAACGTAGTCTCAAAGGCTCTAGGCACTAGACGTAGTTCCACAGGGAGCCCATTCAAAAAATAAAGCTCCGCTTGACATAATGCTGTTGAGGTCTTTCTCCGAAATATTCAAAAGTATACTATCATGTGTGAAAGAAAGGCCTTTTATGACTTTGAAATATATGCAGTGCCACTAACTCGTTCGCTTCACAGTGTGATGATCGTCTGTTTCATTAAGTCCACGCAGTCTTTCTATAATATAAACATAAGATTCGCTATAAAGTTTTATAATAATATACTTAAATGGAATATATTTTTAAAGAAAAAAATTACTTTTATCCAAAATGTAATGAATCTATGATTTTAAAAAGTAATGAAAAATAATATAAAAGATGCATACTCAGTTCGTGTAGTCTGTCCATAATTCTCGCTTCTGCCCTTTTCAGCTGAATGATTTCCGATCGAAGTTTAGCAACTAAAGAAATATAAATAATTTGTCAGATGTTTTTAAAGCATGTGCATAATATTCTATGCTACCTTGCTTATGCAGATCGTGCATGAGCTTGCAAAGAAATTTAATCCCTATGTGTCTATAAAAGATATTGAAATAGTTAAAATAATTAGATGCATCATACTAACTGGATTCCATAACTGGTGCAAACGCCCAAGTCGGCTGAGTTCTGAAGGTCGTAGATAGCGAGTAGCTCTGTAGAACGTCTGTAGATGGTCGTGTTGAAGAACCGTCTGTTGAATCTCGGACACGGTTGGCCTCGGAAAACGTCTCTGAGTTCATATCGCGTTGGATAGCTTTTTATAGCTATTTGTAACCATTCTGTATGACATCAGCATGCGCCGCATCTGCTCTGTGACTAACCACACGCTGATATCATCAAAGGCAGTCCCTGCCTCACCAGTAAAGGAAGTCTCACAACATCATCCACGCCGGCTGTGCGATGAGATCAGCACGCCTCGCATCTGCTCTGTGACTAAGAACACGCTGATATCATCAAAGGCAGCATCTGCATGGAAGAGGCTGGATGATATCAGCACAACCACAGCACCTGCTCGTTTAGTAATGACATGCTCCACGATGCACCAGAATAAACTCGATCTGCTCATTGAGCTTGCTTTCGAATGCAAACAACTACGCAAAATTCCTTTTGATAACATTATCGCAGATTATGCGATGCAGCAATGTAGGAAAAGTTGATGTGAAATTTCATTGTGATCTCTAGTAGGCTATGTAGGCCTATACCATAAAAAACTGGAATAAAACTGGTGTATCAATTACAATTCGACTCGTTATAAAGACTAACATATTGCGCCAACTATACGTACCGTACTGGTGGTTGATCAAACATGGATCACTGGCGCAATATGCATTAGGAATAAACTTAGATCTAGAAATGTGCATTTTGTCTGTTTTTATCCTTAAGTGGGGCCTCATAATTGAAATTGCTTAGGGCCTCACTCTGTTCAAATCCGGCCCTGCTTGACGGTTTCTAAACCACAGGTCCAAGAACAAGAGTCATTAGTGAGAGTATACATTACAGCTGACGTCAGCTAGTCACGTGACGGTTTAGAAAAAGGATGGTCCAGGAAAAGAGACGGTTCAGAAAAAGGTGAGGGTTTAGAAGCAATGCTTTATCCCTACTCCCCACGCTGGCACCGACCGCATATAAATATATTTCACGCATGCGCGCTCAGCTATAATCTATTGAATTGGGGGGAAGAGCAAGCGTCATGCATCGTCGGATGCAAGGAATGTGTGGATTAGTTATTCTCTTTGCTATTTTTTCTCGTGCATACGGATACATTCCAATGGCTATATCGGGAATTGCTAAGTCGAGTTTAGGCACTATATGTGATTACCTTATGCCGTGTCCTGTGCATACCAGCCCTGATGATAAGTGACATGGGATTTGCGGATGATACGCCCCTCTGGCGGCACAAGCAAAAGGACTACAAGAGTCGATGACAAAAGTGGTACAAGTGATTCGGGGAATTGGGATGAGAATAAAAATAATGTACTAAAACCAATTCGCGCACTTCAACGATTATATTGAATTAATTTATAGTTGTTCTATGGTCACGTGACGATGTCGCACGTTGTTATTTTTGCGGATTAAAGTTTTCTTTCCTGGGTTGGCAGAAAAAACCCTCATGGACTATCATTTCTAATTTAAACGAGCGAAGTTAAACGTAATGTCTAAATCGGAAAAAATGGTTGCGGAACTGACAAAGGCTCTGCGCGAACGCCCAGTAATCGAAGCGATTGGGGCGATAATGGAAGAAAAGCTTGCGCCCGTTATGGCGGCTCTCCAGGTTGCCCGAAGGGAAAATGAGAAACTAACGAGTGACCTCTCCAAAGCAAACGAGAAAATAGACGAGCTTGAACGTCTCTCGAAAGCCGAAAACCTCATTATCACCGGTCTGCCGTTCCAGTCATACGCGGAAGCGGCTGAACAGGCTCAAACAACCACCGAGAACAACAAGCAAACGGAAGAAGCAGTCGTTAATTTTCTACAAAATGAAATGAACATCCAGATCTCCTCGTCTGATATGTCTCTCGCCTACCGCCTTCGGAAGAAGGGAGGTAGTCACACGGAGCCACCTCCGATTCTGGTTCGTTTCACATCTAGAAAGGTCAGAGACTCGATCTACAACTCCCGACGGTCTCTGAAAAGCTCTGCAACCCGGGTCTATGTCAATGAGGACCTAACGCGCTCAGCTGCACTGCTGTACTACCATGCCAGAAAATGTGTCAAGGATAAACATTTAGCCAGTGCCTGGACGATTGGAGGTCTCGTTTACGTACGGCTCTCGCTCGACGCCAATGCCAAACCTCTTCGAGTCAGGTCACTGGGCGACCTTCCTCAATGACTACCAACACGCCATCTTCTCACTTTTCTCGTGACCGACACAGCGAGGAGACTTTTGGGCCACTGTATGTATGTATTTTCTTTTGGAGGACGAGATCTCCTAGATTCTCCTCGTGTTCAGGAGATCCTGAGTCATTTTGTGAGGTTACCAAGTCCTGTAACTTTGAAGTTAATTTCATATCTACCTAATCCTACTATATTTACATTGGATCGCATAAGACTAATGTCGTGTACCTAACTGTGTGTGACTGAGATTTTCGTAGATTAATATCCGTGAAGGTTGAATCTTTGAATCGTGAACTCTTATATTAGCCAACCCAGGATGATATTCTGGAGTTTGTGACTTTTTTCTTTATTTTTTGGTCTAAATATAGCGACATTTCATCATGGTGATTGATTGGATCTCTAGGTCTAGGCCTACACTATGGTTGAAACAACAGCTGTATTTTAGCTTTTGTAAAGTGCCATTTGTTTGCACTATTTTTGTTAGGATCTTTTGTCCTGTTATAATTCTTTGTATTAGTTATCTTATTGCTTTTTTCACTCGAAGGAGGTTTTGTGTTGCTGTTAGACATAATGATTTTGAACCGGTGGAGATGAAGTGTGTGGTGTCAATCTTCGTTAAATTTCGTACACTTGATGGTTGTGCAGAAGACACTCCTGAACAGACGGCATGGTGTAAACTTGTGTTTTTTCTGTTGATTGCTTTCCTGTTCTGCCGAATAATGCTTGAAAGGGCAAATGCATGTATAACAATTCTTGAGCTTAGTTGGAGCCTTGTTACTTTCCTCTGCTTGAATCCATGGAGCGATGATAATTTACATATAGAAATTGTTGATCTCTTGGAACTAATG
The DNA here is from genome assembly GCA_949752735.1 of Lumbricus terrestris. NCBI lineage: Eukaryota > Metazoa > Annelida > Clitellata > Crassiclitellata > Lumbricidae > Lumbricus > Lumbricus terrestris. The sequence continues at coordinate 88,350,406 of OX457036.1, forward strand.
CTGCTGTCTTTACCAAGGTGATGGCTGTGCTACAATCAAAATCTTCTATTTTCTCTTGCTTCTGCAAGGGAAGCTTAACGAGTCACTCTAGCGCATATCTCTCTTGCCAGTTATGTGGAAGGAGATCTTACCTGGGCTGCAAATGTCTGTTAGTCAATCAGGAGGCCTATTATTGTAGTGTTTGTTTACATGACATTTTTCCGTATAATCATATTACTGATGATGTTGAATTTAATATGGCGATAAAAGGGCTACCTTTTCTCCCTAATTTTGACTACTATAAGGTTCAGAATGCTACTTTTGCTTTCAATAGATTCCCACACTGGGTGGGCCATGAATCGGACGTAGATGAATTTTACTATGACCAGTTGTCACAGCTTTACGTTCAGTATCTTGACTCACCACAGTTAAGTGAGATATTAACTGCTGCTGAAAATGTAGATCTTTCACTTCTTCATATAAATGCTAGAAGTATTAGGAAAAACTCTAAGGTTATCAATATTGAGCTTGCCCAACTGAAATATAAATTTTCTATCGTGGCCATGTCTGAGACCTGGACAACGGATAGTGACTTGAATACGACATTTATACCAGGATACACTATGCTCCTTAAATCCCGTTCTTTTGGCATGGGAGGGGGAGTTGGCCTATTTCTCAATGACATAACTGTTACTTCCTACTCAGAGAAATGTTATCCTACTGATGACCGACTAATGGAGACCTTGTTTATCCAGATTCCTAGTGCTGGTAAATCCATTATTGTTGGAGTGGTATACAAGCCTCCCAATGTGGACCTCTCATCCTTTAATACAGCCTTTGATAACCTCTTAGCTAGACTACACTCAGAAAGGAAACCTTGCTACTTACTAGGGGACTTTAATGTTAACCTCTTGAATGCTGATAAGCACAGAGAAACTGAGAACTTCCTTAATCTACTCTACACATATGGCTTCTACCCATTAATTGACAAACCCACCCGCATTACTCCTGATTCTGCAACGCTTATAGATAATATTTTCACAAATGTCCACCCGGCAGTGATTAAGAACTCCTTAATCTGGATTACAGATATCTCCGACCACTTGCCTGTTTGCTGTACGACCCGTGTTACGCTTAATAAGCCACCTCTGGAAACAAATTCTTTACCTTTTAAAAGAATTATTAATGATACTTCGCTCCAGGATTTTAAACAAAAGTTGACACTTATTGACTGGGATATGACTGAGAATACTAATGCTAATAAATCTTTTGATGATTTTTTGGGCAAGTTTACCCAGTGCTACAATCTTTGCTTTCCTTATAGACGGCTGGAAGGAAAATCAAATGCAAGTCGTAAAACTGATCTCCCATGGCTTACCTCGGCGCTGAAGAAATCTATTAAAAAGAAAAATAAAATGTACAAAGATTGTGTAAAGGTGGAAAATTCCAATAACAGGGTTCTGTTTAATAAATACAAAGCCTATCGGAATAAGCTTTTATCACTGCTGAGGGCAGCCGAGAAAGGCTATTATGCTAATAAACTTCAACTCCATAGAAATAACCTACATAAAGTTTGGCTAACCATTAATTCAATCATTGGGAAGAGTGCTTTTACTCCTAAGATATCTGAAATTGACCATGGTGGAACTAGGGTCACTGATCCTAAAGTTATAACTGTGGGCTTCAACAACTATTTTAGTAATATAGGCCCTAACTTAGCAAAGACCATTGCGCCAGTTAATACTAAGCCTCAGGACTACCTAAAGTCCAGAACCACCCAATCTATTTTCTTTACCCCTGTAACGCCCCCTGAAATTATAGACACTATTGCTCTAATGAATAATTCTCAGAGCAGGGGCCATGATGATATCTCAACCATGATTTTAAAACATTGCTCCTTTGAAGTTTCTTCTGATTTAGCTGATGTTTTCAACCAGTCTTTAATGCAAGGTATTTTCCCAGACCCACTGAAAATAGCAAAAATCATTCCAGTCTTTAAGTCTGGAGATAAATTAAAGGTCTCTAATTATCGTCCCATATCTATCTTATCACCTTCTCCAAACTGCTAGAAAAAATTGTCTACACTAGGCTTACCACTTTTGTGCAACACAATGATCTGCTTGCAGATACCCAGTATGGATTCAGGAAAAATCTATCTACAGAATTGGCCTTAATTGATCTTACTAACCAAATTAGTAAATCCTTAGATGATCATCAGACTACAATTGGAATCTTTCTGGATCTCTCGAAGGCCTTTGACACTGTGAACCATGAAATACTTTTGCATAAACTTGAACACTACGGAATACGGGGTACCCCTCTAAAGTGGTTCACTAGTTATTTATCTAATAGATACCAATATGTTTCTCTCAATAATACCTCTTCATCTTTCTTACCTATAATATGCGGCGTCCCGCAGGGCTCAATTCTCGGCCCCCTCCTATTTCTTTTGTATGTAAATGATATACAATCTGTGACCGACTTGAACTTGATCATGTTTGCAGACGATACAAACATTTTTGCAACTGGTCATTGTCCTATCCTTTTGGCTGCATCATTAGATAGTAAACTGGAGGAAATTTGTCATTGGTTCGCAGCTAACTTACTTTCTCTGAACCTGCAAAAAACTTGCTTTATGGTATTTACTAGAAAAATGTTTTCTGATACTGATGTTAATATTACTATAAACGGAGTTTCTTTGAATCGAGTGCATGAAATCAAATTTCTTGGAGTGGTGTTTTCTGATGACCTTAAATGGAAGAAACATGTAGATATGGTAGTCAACAAGGTATCTAAAATCGTGGGCATACTCTATAGGGTTGGCCATATTCTTGATGCCGATAAATTAAAACTACTATACCACACTTTACTGGAGCCACACTTGACATACTGCTTCTCTGTATGGTCGTCACCGCATAAAACTGGGAATTTAGACCGTATCCTGAGGCTCCAGAAAGCTGCCGTAAGAATTATTACCTGTTCCAGTTACCTTTCTCATTCAAATCCCTTGTTTTATAAGCTGAAAATATTAAAAATTTATGAATTATCCCATTTATCGAAACTTGTGTTCATGTTCAAGTCTGTACACAACTTGTTACCTAATCAATTTTGTAATTATTTTATGACAGTTGATCAAACCCATTCTTACAATACCAGGACCGCGTCCAACTATGTTGTCCCTTATGCACGAACTGCCTCCAGAGCACATAACCTCCAGGTTCTGGGTCCTCGTTTATGGAATTCCCTACCTGATGACCTTAAACGAGAAATATTTTTACCTGCATTTAAAAGGGGAGTGAAATCAGACTTTTTGCTGAAATATACTGAATGCTAAACAGGTCTTTCTAAACAATTCATCGCTTAACTTTGTACCGATTACCTTGCTGTTATGCATACCTCAGCACCTTTTCTTTTTAGTTTCAGTTCTTGTTTTCTTAATTTTGTTTTCATATATCCTTTTTTTACTAGGCTAGGTACTGCACCTGTGTTTCAATTTAATTTTGTTTTATAATTTTGTACTGATTGTGCTGCTACTTTGTTGTATAATATTGGTCAGTGCTAACATTCATATGGTCTCAACAGAACTTTTTTGTTTACAACTGTGTGACATGTATCGTTGACTGAAATGTAAATGTAATTTAGGGGCCAGGTTGATATAAGCTTTTAGCTTTTTCAGGGCTTCCTGTTGCTCAGAGACCGTTTCTGTATCTACTAATTGTACACATGTTCTTTTTGTTTCTTTGGCAATAAATAAATAAATAAAAAAAATTAAAAAAAATGGTTTACCTAGCTCGTAAACAATGACCTCGTTAAATAAAATGGCGTCAGTCGAGAAGAACTCGAAAGTTACAAGAAGCCCATGGGCGTCTTGAATGCATACTAAGCAGTAAGCATAAAGATCACAAGATGCCCATGAGCGTCGTGGTTACCATTCACGAATGGTCAAGAATCGGTACCTACCATGACACCACCTTTTACTCATCAAGATTCTGAGCCCTCAGATTTACAAGTGTTTATTGAATGCTACGAGGGAGAAATGGATATAGCCTAATGCAGGAAGTGTAAGCGTTATTGTCATTAAGAATGCATACCTACAGATGGATAAACATCCAAGAGATTGGTGTGCGAATTTTTTCGTTAGCCAGTATTTAAAGTGAAAATGACAATAATGACTTACAAGTTACAACATGAGGTTGAAGATTTTGCTTCTCGTGTTTTTATTTGCTTTGTTGCTCTAGGATCTTTTAGTCTTGGTTCAATTTGTTTAGCTCTTATGCAGTTTATTGATTTAGTCTAAAATGCATGATTGCAATAACACTTGTTTTAGTCAATTTCCACTGCTCCAAGATCCTACGGGCGTCTTGTAGCATAGGGTTTCTAAGACACATAGTTTGAAGGTGTATACTTTTTAAAATCTACACATATACCGTAATTTCATTGAATTAAGTTGTATAATCTTAGTTGATGTCATTGCTTCATTAATGATTACTCTCTGCATTAGGGTCGGACAGGTTCTTCTTTTGAAATCCACACAGAAGAAAAGTGCAATTTTCGTTAGCATGAGCATATTGGAGCACGCTCCCCTACTCACTTTTACTACGGCATCGCTAGGACTCAGCTAGTTCTGCTGCCAGACTGATAAGACGACTTATTCGCTCGTTCCACATCTCTGCGTTCACGTTTGTACTTTCATTTGTTTCCCATTATTGCTAAGATTGAACTCAGCCGCTCGTATACTGCCGAGCTCCCAAGTGTCTAAATGACCCCATCTGTCTGCCGACCACGCAATCTCTTCACCCACTCCACTTCCTTGACAGGCATGATCTGTTCGTCCAGCGAGCTAGAAAGTAGCAACGCCATTGCTTAAATGCGAGAATTTTTTCATTGGCCCTGCAACAGCACTGTGAAATCCTCCTCCCTATTAACTGGTATGCCAAGTGTCCAATGTCATTGTGTCAAAACCACTTTCTTATCGGCTGGTCTTTCGCACTGTAATGTAATGTAAATCTTCGAGAATTTCTCAGCGCCCACAAAAGTCACGTCAGGGAGACCAGCTTATTCACCGGCAATAATGGGAGATCAAATCAAGTCCGCAATAGCCAGAGCTGCCGTTTTCGTTCCGGTGCCAGGTCAAAATCCGGGGAGTATCTATGATTAGTGTGCTCTACGCGATGTGCCATATAAAATAATTGGTACAATACAATGCAAGACGGAATGTCTGGCACTGCAATCGATAAAGCAGCACACGAGTCCCTTATTCATGTCTTATCGTCTCTCATACAAATGGTCATCTTTTGATTCCTTCGTTGAATCAGTATAGGAAATATGCAAGATTTAAGATTTTTATGGAAACCGTCGCTTCGAAACAAGCTGACCATAGCCTACATCAGGCGCAGTGGCGGCGCCAGGATTTCAGCTTGAAGGGGGGGTTGAATTTGCGGGTGCGGGAGAAAATTTTCCGTTTTTCTAGTCATTTTGTCGAAATCTTGGAAAACGGTCCCTTTTCATTTCCGCCAAACTGTCTGGCAAATCTCGTGCGTACCTTTACCGTACATTTTGGGGGGTTAAAGGGGGTTAATTGTCCAAATATTGCATTTTCACATGGGAACAAATGGATGGCCTTTTTAGGGGGCTTAGCCTCCCTATCCCCCCTAGCGCCGCTAATGATAAGCACCTTATTTAACCCTTTCGTGTCCCTTGTTTCCATATGGCAACACAGCTAATTAAAGTTATTATTTTTCTTATGCAACGTTTTTAAACAGAATTTGAAGCAGCATTAGCTACATCTATGATGGCTAAAGGTAATTATTGCCCTAGGAAGTATCTTTGTGGCAATTATGTTCTACTATTATGATCTTGAAGTCAGTGTGATTTCCGATTTTCAAAGGTCAATTTTGTTGATTTAATTTCTTTTTACTGATAAATGCTAAGAAAGAGTAAAAAATATTTTAAGAGTAGGCATAGATCAGTATTCAACTCTGACTTGCTATAAATTCACTGTTTTGTGTAAATTTGCAAAATCGGTTAGTTTTATATCGGTTGCCATTTGGCAACAATGGGAAGCTATGGATGTGTAGCATAATGTTGTCTGATTTGGCACATTATATAAACAGCTAAAGTTTGTGTGTTTGAACATAAAATAATAAGATTGATTCATGGATGTGTGAAATCCTCACAGAAAAAGGTTTAGAATGTGGTTTATCCATATTTGGCAATATGGGATGAATGCTTTTACTGCACGATGGATGCCGATTTAGACGGGAGAGTTTCATGCTATGGCAGGTGTTGGGATCAGCTGATACATTCTAGATGCCGATGCTCTCGTGCAGAAACTGAGTCTGAAGGTGGCGATGTACCACTTTCTAGACTGAAAGAGGTGGGTGGGGTGGGGTGGGGTGGGGTGGGGTGGAGAATGGTGGGGTGGCGGTGTGTGGGGTAGGGTAGGGTGAGGGTGGATGGAGTGGGGTGGGTGGCCCAGGTGAGAGGGGTGGGGAAGGGTTGGGAGGGTGGTGAGGGGTGGGGTTTGGACGGGCTTGGGTTGGGTGGGGTGGCCTGGGATGGGGTCAGGTGGGGTGGGCTGGGGTGGAGCTGGGTGGGTTTGGAAGCGGGCGGTTGGGGAGCTTGCAGTGAGGATGGACTAGTAAGGTATTGGCTGGGAGCGGGACAAATCCTATATTTCCCGGGCACCCCAACTAGTTGCCCATATAGGTGTTGAGTCGACACTGTTGACCTCAGTGTACAGTGGTACCACAGGATATTCTGGTTGGTTTTGAATGCTGCCTGTGTCAATGGCTGGATTCTTTACTAATGCTACTACTCAAAAGGGGTTTGCTTGGGATGGGATGGGGAGGGTGGGCTGTGGTGGGAAATAGTGGGGTGGCGGTGGGTAGGGTAAGGTGAGGGTGGGGTGGATAGAGTGGGGTGGGTGGCCCGAGTGAGGGAGGGTTGTGGTGGGGTGGTGGCCCGGGTGGTTCAGGTGGTGTGGGCTGGGGTGGCGCTGGGTGGGTTGGGGAGCTGGGTTGGGTGGGGTGGGCTGGGGTGGGGTGGGCTGGGTGGGTTGGGGAGCTGGCTCCACTCACTGAAATGAGCTTGGACAGCATCGGACACCTGTTTTTTATAGATCAGACAAGGGGCACTGTAGAAATTTCGATAAATCCATCATTCATACCACGTATGACAAGTGCGATGTCAATCTGTGCCCCATGTCTAAAAAAGAACTGCTATACTTAGATAAGTCATAAATTGTCATGTGAAATAATAGACATGCAATATGCAGTCGTTTTCAGGTTTCTTATGCTATTTGACATGTTACTCTATCATTGTTGCCATATGGAAACTTTTCCATGCATTCCCCTTGTTGCCAAATGGCAACACTAATTAATTTTAATTAGGCATTGCCTAATTACTAAATATTTTTTATGGCACAACATATTGGTCATATCTCTTCAAAAAACACTTCAAATATTTTTTGGCTGCTCTAGAAATAATTCGGACACGAAAGGGTTAATAAACATTATTGGCAATATTCGTGCAAAACAAGCAACGAGAATTTTTTTATTATATAAAAAAAATTCGTTACTTGAAAAGAATATAATTATTCAAAATTAATTATTTAGACTTTACTAATAAGTGTTCGGGCATAGTCTAACTGAGATTATAGACACATGATTGTAAAGTGACATAAAAGGTTAAAATAATTTTTCAAGAGTTGTTTTTACCTCAAAGTGATTGCATCCTGGTATTACAGTGCAGTTGATGGGTGTATGATGGAACAGTTCACACCGTCTGAGATCTTCTCTGTAGTTGTAGTTCGTACAGTTGTCATCTCGAGTACACTGCATGGCACATTGCGCTGCAGAAGGGATGCAGGTATTGCTATCACCGGTTAAACGAGGCAGCTGGTCAAAACCAATGACCATCGTTGGTTCATCGATAGCACAGAGAGCAGTTCCGTTAAATAAACGGGTGGTCTTGAATACCTTAGCTTCAGTGAAGTACCTTTCTGTGGTAAGAACCCCTAGGCAGAAAATAATCAGAGGCTGATAGATTGGAGGAAACATTGCCTTGCTGTGATTTCAAACAACTGAGTTCATCGGCTGTCAGACATTTAATGACGACAGTTAGAATGCACGAATCAAGCAGAATGTCGCAAAAAATGAGCAATCTGCAGCAGTGGCCTATAATACACTCCATGACGACTAGCCAATCTATTTGTTGCTAACGCTTGCATTCATCACTGACACTACCAGCGTTACCGAAGTCAACAAGCATTGTGCTCTTCGCTGCATGAATCAGTTAATCGATTGCTATGATATCCTTCTATAGACTAGACACTGAATCAATGAGAGAAATACAATGAAACTAACAATATTACTGTAGGCCTACTCCCTCAAAAAGCCGGAAGTTAGTTGATGCGCTTATGGTTCTCTTTTCATATTGGCCGCAGTTTAAAAAATTGCCTAGAAATTGACGGCGGACCAAAACATAATATTATTATGTAGGCTATTGCAGTGGCGGCGCCAGACACTTTTTATAGTCAGGGAATAGCCAGGTCATTCACACAAGTAACCAGGGCAGAGTCACAGAGGGCGAGTCGCGTGCTCGGTAGTACGGACGTACATGGGCCTATAATTTGGCGCTATCGCGCTCGCCATAAATCACCAGTGATGTCACAGCTGGTTTCCCCACTAGATCTGGGTTTTTGGCCTTCGTCTGGATTTCTGGATTAAGCGGTCAAACGGGTAGAGCGCGAAGGGTGAACAGAGAAGTTCTTAGTTGAGAAGTGGATGGTTCAGAGTCCCGTCACCACAGGAAGCAGCTTCAGAACATTCTCTGTCTCTGTGTCAGTCTTTGTCTCTCCGTCTATGTCTATCTGTCTGTCGATCTGTCTGTTTCTGTGTGTCTCTCTCTGTGTGTGCTGTCTGTATCTTTCTGTGTCTGTCTCACTCTGTCTGTCTGTCCCTGTATGTCTGTTTCTGTCTCTGTCTGTCTGTCTCTCATTTATCTCTCTTTCTCTCTCTGTCTGACTATCCCCCTCTCACCCTATCTCTATCTCTGTCTGTCTCGGTCTGTCTGTCTCTCCATCTGTCTGTATATAAAGAAAGAGACAGACTTAGGCTACAGACAGATATATATATATATATATGCATAATTATATATAAATATATAGACCTATAAGCCTATAGGAATAAAAAATCATGCGAGCTCAACTGAATTAAATTGCTTTCAACTTTATTTTCCGAACTTGATTTTTACAAGAGCCGTGAGCAAGCATTCTGAATTAGCAACGAGGGTTTAGACAGTTTTTGAGTTCATAATATATAATGCTAGTGCATGCATGTATTTAAACAATTATTCATAAACAACACGAACAATAATAAAATACAGTAGGCCTAATTGTCATCATCGATATGCGATAAGTTGGTCTCGAAAGGCTTCGCGTTAGGTCATGTGCTTATCCTATTGGGTTAGCTAGGCCAGCATTGCCCGCCAAGTCTGTTGATTGCACCGAGTCTCTGAGTATAGGCAATAATAATTTTTAAAGTCTCCTTGAAGAGGTGCACTACTAATAATTTGTGTTGTACCTATAATTCATTTAATAAATTCAATGAATGAATAGTCTACTAATGCATAAAACTGACCTATTTTTGTGCCGCCTTCTATAATATCGAGAATAAAATATGTCATTATTAAAAATAGATTTAATTATAGCCTAGCCTACTTCGTGCAAAAGCACAGCAAAAGCAATTCCTCTTAGAGTTCCGTTCCTGACTTCAAGTATTATACCCAGTATTTTAGCTTGCATGCTGAACATCTATAATGGAAACTCCGATAGGACCCCACACATGTACAAAGTTGTGTAATTTATGTTAAAATCAGTGGTTTCGGAATAATTTGATAGTATTTTCTGAGATTTTTCTCATTTTTGTTATCAGAATACTATTATCGCCGATGAAAAATATTCTTATTGCATCAATCAATCAATCAGTCATTCAGAATTTATATAGCGCCCCTTCACGGTAACTACTCAGAGGCGCTCCCGGCCGAGTTCAAGCGAAAAAATTCAACAGTGTGTGAAATTGAAAACAGCTTGGGAGGTATCGAATAGTCAAAGCCCATTCCAGGTTGTTGGACCAACCACAGAGCCTCTGTATTGCTGCAGAACCAGTGAAAGGAACCAATAAGTCACCATGGACAGAAGAGCGCAGTGCGCGCCGGCCTATGCCTGTGTGTCATCTGCATACAGCCGTATCTCAGAACATACTATCAAAATTATTAATTATTCCGAAACCACTGATTTTAACATAAATTATACAACTTTGTACATGTGTGGGGTCCTTATCGGAGTTTCCATTATGGATGTTTAGCATGCAAGCTAAAATACTGGGTATAATATTTGAAGTCAGGAACGGAACTCTAAGAGGAATTGCTTTTGCTGTGCTTTTGCGCGAAGTAGGCTAGGCTATAATTAAATCTATTTTTAATAATGACATATTTTATTCTCAATATTATAGAAGGCGGCACAAAAATAGGTCAGTTTTATGCATTAGTAGGTTATTCATTCATTGAATTTATTAAATGAATTATAGGTACAACACAAATTATTAGTAGTGCACGCTGTAAGATATTAAGAGCGCGCTAATGTCAGAAGTATAGATCAAGTAAAGTTAGAGAGCCAGGATAGAGTCTTGTGGGAGACCAAACAGAGCGGGGGCCCAGGGTGACCTACTCTCGCCCAGAATCACACAACTGGACCGCCCTGCTTTTGTCTTGTCTTCAACCGTCCTCGCCATCCTTCTCCATTCTTGTCGACCCTCCGTGCTCCTCGTGATCTGCTCCACCGTCATTCCAGTCCAAACTCGAGTGTTATCCATCCATGTCATATTAGGTCTTCCTCTTCCTCGCCCACCCGGTGTCGTGCCCTGTAGCCTATCAGATCTTTTTCCATACAGCTTCCTTCTTTCCTAATTATGTGACCATAATATCCCATCTACCTCTCTTTTATATTTGATAGTAACATTTTGTCTACTCCAGCTTTTTCAAGAACCCATTCGTTTGTTCTTTTCTCCGTCCGTGCTACACGTAGTAGGGGAGAATGTCCAGGTTTGGGACATGTCCTGCATTGGGACAGTGGCCGTACAGAAGTCGTCTCTATATATTATCGCGTGTAAAAATAGCCAGGGAACGTATTTTGATGTGGCAAATGATCATACGTCTTATCCTGCAATAAAGAAGACGTTTTACAGAGATATTGGAATTTTTAATTTTCGGGCTAAAAATAATTTTTTTTACTCACTCAGTCTCAACCACTGCATCAAATGTGTAGTGCTAATTTAGCTCAAACTATTAGTAAACTGTTTAGGACAGTTCATTGCAAAGCATATGACGAAATTTGGGGATCATTCATTGAGTACATTTTTTATTATCTCAAAAGTAGTGCCCTGGTCATTGATGGCCTGCATTGGGACATGCGCACAATCCGCACATGGCCTGCATTGGGACTATCCCAATGCACGAAATTCATCCTAGGAAATTAAACTTAAATGGTTTTACTGTATATTGTGTGCAACAGAATGCTATCAGGATGGGTAGAGATATGTTACGTTGCACTCACTTGAAATTGACCCGTAAGGCTATTTTTAAGGTTATTTTCATTAGGATTACATGGGTCTATGGAAGCCTGTTCGCATTGACTAAATTGTTGATAATATTATTGTTTAATCTACTCCAGTCACTCATTTCGATATTGTCAACTGGAATATGATCTATTATATATACACTACTAGATATGATTAGAACCAGATCTGTTGTTTGTCCCAATGCTCCACATGCGTTGTCCCAATGCAGGACGCCATGGCCTGCATTGGGACACATTTTTTCACAGCGGAAAATTCTAAATTTTTTAGGTTTATTCTTGTGTTAATATTGCAATAAAATCAGTTTCGATTCATGAAACATTGCTGTTTCGGACAATATCAACAATATACATGTACTACTGTGGGGAGCGGTGGTGCAGTGGTGGCGTCGTTGCCTTGAAACCGGAAGGTTCAAGGTTCGAATCCACCTCGCCGCGTAAGGACCTTGGGCAAGTCCTTCACTCACAATTGCTCAGCGCTTCGGCGTGAAACTCCGATGCAGTGTCCGCTCTGCATTCGGGAGCGCCTCTGAGTAGAGAGAGCTTGAAGGGGCGCTATAACAAGTGCCCATACATACATACATACATACATACATACATACATACATACATACATACATACATACATACATACATACATACATACATACATACATACATACATACATGTACATACATACATACATACATACATACATACATACATACATACATACATACATACATACATACATACATACATACATACATACATACATACATACTACAACTAACACAGATTGTATGCCATAAAATGTAAAATTTGTCCCAATGCTGGACATTCTCCCCTACTCGTCTTAGGCATTTCATTTCGAACGCGTTTATTCTTTCCTCGTCGGACTTCTTTATTGTCCAACTTTCACATCCGTATGTGGCTACCGGCCACACCAGTGCCTTCGTGAGTCTTAACTTTGTGATCACGGATATACCATGATTCTGCCATATCTTGTGGAGTCCCGTACACACGCTTTGATAGGGAAATGTGTAGTGAGAATCAACAACAACAATACACCAACTTTTCCGCACTTGTTTCATGCACATACGAGATCTCCGCAGAATCCGACCTATGCTCGACTTTTAAACTGCATCCACAATAGCCACATCCATAGTTCATGCGAAACTTGATTACTGCAACTATCTCTTCCTAAACATTGATTTAACCCACATTAACCGCCTCCAAGCTATCCAGAATGCCCTCGCAAGTGTAGTGACGAAAAACCCCAAACGTCACCACATCACTCCTGTCCTGAAATCACTTCACTGGCTCAAAATACCTGAACGCATCGAATACAAAGTCCTCTCACTCACTTACGATACACTTCAATCATCCCATGCAGCCGTTCTACCTTCGTCAGTTGTTCACCATCCAGCCACCTCGTTCCGTTCCACCTCTCTGGAACATACTTCCGCCAGCTCTTCGGCAAACTTCCTACCCATCATACGAACTCACCAAAACTCCACCTCTCGCTATCTCCCCACAGATCTTTCACTCAAAACTGAAAACATTGCTCAATCCTATCCTGATTCCTCCTCTTCTCCTCACATCCCTCCCCATTTCAACTCTAAACATCACCCAGCTTAGCCGACCATCTACATATGTATCTGCCTTCCTGACTCTCCGGACTTGACCCGCTGCCTATCGATTTTGTTTTGATTGAGCGACTGTGAATAAGCTGGTTACCGCGACTTAGCTTTTGTGGGCGCTGTAGAAGTCTCGAGATTACGATTACGCTGTAAACTTCCGCTAATCTCGCTCGAATCTCTTTGGCGCAGTTCGCATCCTCAGTGATCAGCGATCCCAGATATGGGAATGTGTCCACCTATTCCAGTGGGTGTCCGGACAATTCGTCGCCGGACAATTCGGACCGGACAATTCGGACCGGACAATTCGGAGACGGACAATTCGGACCGGACAATTCGGAGACGGACAATTTGGAGCGGACAATTCGGAGCGGACAATTCGGACCCGGACAATTCGGACCCGGACAATTCGGACCCGGACAATTTGTAGCGGACAATTCGTAGCGGACAATTCGGATCCAGACAATTCGGACCGGACAATTCGGAGACGGACAATTCGGACCCGGACAATTCGGATCCGGACAATTCGGACCAAGACAATTCGGAGTGCATAGCCTATAAAAATCATGAAATCCTAAAAGACATGATTTGTAGGGTTTCAGATTATTAGTTAAAATGTTATTATATTTTACTGCTACTTAAGTTCATTCATTCATTCATTATTAGCATTTACATAGCGCCCCTTCAAGAAACTACTCAGAGGCGCTCCCAGCTCAGCCACGGCAAAAGAAAAAAAATTTAAGGGACTTAAGGAATAAGGATTGACTGGTCAGGTGGAGGAGATGGAGGTCAGGGGAGGTCATTCCAGATTGACGGCCCCACAACCGAAAAGGCTCGGCGCTGTCTGGTAGCCAAGCGAGCCCGTGGAACAAGCAGTTAATTGTTTCTTCGCAGCAGAGCGAAGGGCCCGACGCGCTTCAATGTCAGAGACTGGGCGACAAAGATAGCGCAGGTAGGATGGAGCGCAACCAAGGATACAACGTGAGACCAGGGCAGCAATTCGATAATGGATGCGTTGGGCTATTGGCAACCAATGCAGCACATCACGCATGTAGGTAGAACACGCATGTTCGCAGGCCTAGCTCTGAGAAAATTTTCAGCTAAGTGATCTCTGACTTTGTATACCTGACAGTCTGGATTCACATTATTAGTTATGTTTCTTTCAATAAAAAAGTGTAATCATTCGCTGATTGTCTTCGATTATCTAACAGTACCTGGTAGTGATAAGGCTTCTGCTTGAAGCTAGATTTACACCGCTCTTATTTAAAGATCAGATTTTTACAGATCCCAATAATATTATGAGATCAGGTTAACACGAATTTATTTATGAGAACAGATCATGTCGATTCATGTAAATATTACGAGAACAGATATAACCTATAGTATTGCATTGAAGCCATTTTGGACTTACTTATTGTCATAAATATGAAAGATGCAAAAGGTCAAAACGCGGCATCCTATGGCTTCCAAAACATGTTCAAAGTGAGTGGGTTGACGTAGATCACAAATGGATTGGCAGACATACGTATTGCCACAGACAGACAAACGGGCAAAGAGACGTACGAATAAACAGACATAAGTTTACACGCAGACTGATAGACAGTGGGGTGCTAAGTTGATCTAGTATTTATTTTTGATGACCAGTAGCCTATCCGGTCAACCTATGCAGGTCTATTTGGGTGATGGAGATGGGTAAGAAAATCTGAGTTCCATCACTAATTTTGACTGCTAAGCATTGCCCTCTCCGAATTGTCCGGTCCGAATTGTCCGGTCCGAATTGTCCGGTCCGAATTGTCCGGTTCCGAATTGTCCGCTCCGAATTGTCCGCTCCGAATTGTCCGCTCCAAATTGTCTGGGTCCGAATTGTCCTCACCAAAATTTTCTCCGAATTGTCCGTCTCCGAATTGTCCGCGCCGAATTGTCCGCGCCGAATTGTCCGGTTCCGAATTGTCCGGTCCGAATTGTCCGGTCCGAATTGTCCGGTCCGAATTGTCCGGCGACGAATTGTCCGGGAACCATTCCAGTGTATTGTTGTCGTTGTCTTGGTCTTCGCTTCGTTTATCTGTAGTCCATTATAATTATGCTACTTGCTCTATTTATTCTGTCTACTAGCTCCTGTAGTTCCTCCTGTGAGTTTGCCAACAGAATTTTAGCCTTGATAAAAGATGTAATCCACTCAAGTGGACGGCCAGAGAGTCCAACAGACAGAGAGGTGTTAAATTAAAATGTCATGATCGACTGTGTCAAATGCTGCACTAACGTCAAAAAGGGCTATAGTAGGGTCACCCACCCCATGAGGGCCCTGTTCGGCCGAACATGTTTAACATGCCTTAATCCCGTGGACGGACAAAATGTCCCCGGACAAAATGTCCCGGACAAAATGTCCCGGACAAAATGTCTCTGGACAAAATGTCCCCGGACAAAAAGTCCCCGGACAAAAGTCCCCGGAAAAAATGTCCCCGGATAAAATGTCCCCGGACAAAATGTCCCCGGACAAAATGTCCCCGGACAAAAAGTCCCCGGACAAAATGTCTCCGGACAAAATGTCCCGGACAAAATGTCCCGGACAAAATGTCCCATGATAAAGGTAATGTCTCTACACTACCCAAACGCAGCGCATGGGCGCCTAGCAATAGGTATACCTACATTGAGAAAAAGAGCCCACCTTCTCTAAATGCATGAAAACGAGTCATTTTGAATATAACAGAACATTCTTAGCAAATCAACCAATTGCAAACTGTGTTTGGTTCACTATTTTAGAAGAATTCCGATTCTCGCGTCCAGGTCCGCATTAAGGTAGGTGCTAAGGGTGTTGCAGCACCCAGGCCCGCAGTTTTTGGAGCCCGTATTTTCGGAAATGATGAAATTTCTTAGCAAGAATAGGCTACTGCGACAATAATAAATAGGCTACGAAGTTATCGTCGACGAAATTTTGGCAAAGTTCTTCCACACGTACGATTAATTAGCTCCAGCAGCTTATGAATTGGTTGAAGTCGCAGGAACTTATTTTTAGGCCTATTGTAAATTTATCTTTGGGAACAGGGCCGGATTAAGAAATGTGGGGCATTGTTCGGGAAATTTTCTCAGATCTTCGGCCAAAAATTTTGATGACTTTTTTAGTCGTTTGGTTGAAATTTGCTAAAAAAAATTAAAAATCGGGTAACTTTTTGCCCCGTAAGGTGTGGGGCCCCTGTTCGCCGAACATGTTGAACATGCCTTTATCCGGCCCTGTTTGGGAAGTAATTTAACAGTGATGGGCTATCTTAAATTAGGCCATATGCGGGTCAATCATTTTGACTGGCTTCTTTAAAATAATGATAGAAATAACGTTAGAATTAAGACATGTTATTGGATAACTCTTAATTTCTTAAACCTATTATAGCTTATCCTCTTCTTCTCTAGTTTTCTGCCTCCGAGGCTGGCTGAAATGTCCGATGCCTCTTCAAACTTTCCATAGGCTGATCCATTTGTTATTATCCAATCCAGCATAACCTTTCGTTGTCCTCCTCTTGTTCGCTTCTCTTCATTTTTCTTTCATGACCGTTGTTCGCTTCTCTTCATTTTTCTTTCATGACCGTTGTTCGCAGTGAGTCTGCCCTCAGCCTGTGTCCATACCCACTCCCTTTGTCTCGATCTCTTTCACTGTGTAGGTCTACTCTTCGATAATTCATATAGACCATATAATTGGTGCAAGAAGATCACGACGCTCTATATAAAGAGCGATTTGCCATGATATTATTGGAGTCTGCGAAAGAAATATGATGCTATATTTATTACACCTGAAAATAGGAAGAAGGAACTTACAAATTTAAATTTAGGAATTACGATCAACTGAAACGAAAAGAGAATACAGGAATCCAGAGAAACGGATGATAAAACATTGACATGGAGTGCGCGTGGTGTTGTTTGGATTTGAGACATGAACCATGAGAGCAAGCAATAAGCCTATAATCATAAGAAGACGCGATTTAATAATGATTACAATAGGTCTAATCTTCGTTTATTTTTCAAACGCTGTATGTATAAATAATCATAATTAAAATCAATCTTAACTACTAAATTATCACAACATACGTCCGTCGTTCTCGCATTACACACTGACTTACAGGTACTTTGGCAGTTCAGCGGATGACTGCAGTGAGAATTCATTGCGCTTTATTTATCTTTTCCATTTACCGCGGTATGGGTAAGCTATGATGTTTGCGCCTACCTTTAAACGTATAACATTATGACATAGGCTTATTTAAACACGTTTGCGATAGCACCTGTGAAAAAACTTAAACGACAATGAACAGTAAACAACTCTTTGAGCTGAAATGTGATCACAGAATTAAGGACATGCTTAAACAATTTTCAAGAACTCAGTTCTGGGCAAAGCTATAATCTAAAAGTTTTGAATCATACTAAGGAATTTGATAGAAATTCAATTCAATATAATTACTTTTATTTATTAAATATGTCTGCAATTTAGTATTTTAAATAAAAATGAGTTTGATAGCAAATTTGATATAAATAAACATGTTTAACTTTAACACTTTTCAATCCGAACGACATTCACATTATGCCGATTGAATGATGTGTCGCTAAATTTAGTCGCAAGTTTAGGTGTGTCGCGGGACGAAAAAGGTTGAGAACCTCTGGTGTAGGGACATCACTTTTACCCTGCGACTTTCCGTAAGGGACATTTTGTCTGGGAACATTTTGTCCGGGACTTTTTATCCGGAGACTTTTTGTCCAGGGACATTTTATCCGGGGACTTTATGTCCGGGGACATTTTGTCCGTGAACTTTTTGTCCGGGGACATTTTATCCGGGGACTTTTTGTCCGGGGACTTTTTGTCCAGGGACATTTTATCCGGGGACTTTTTGTCCGGGGACTTTTTGTTCGGGGACTTTTTGTCCAGGGACATTTTGTCCGGGACATTTTGTCCGGGACATTTTGTCCGGGGACATTTTGTCCTAGTACCCTTAATCCGACCCTGACTGTGTGTCTAAACAAGACATTGCAAAAATTACATGTATGTGAACAGCGTTTGCATTAATATTATGATGGGAGATCAGAACTCACAGAATAATTGTCGAGCGGAATTACCTTGCTGACATCGAGCTTACACAGGCTACAAGAAATATCAACCTCACAATATAACTGGCTTCTGCTGTGTACTATACTTCTTGACATCAGTTGCAATTGCAACTTGCTAAAGCTGTGGCTGACAGGTGACTTTATCAATAATATTATTCTCTTAAAGAGGCAGTGCAATTCTACCAAAATCTTTGTCCTCATGCGTAACATAGGCTATAACCTACATTCCTTTGCACATGGGCGGAGACCTGGGCGGAGACTTGGGGGGGGAGGGACGGAAAGACGCGAGATTTTTTGACGGATGAATGGCTGAGTGTCGCCGAAAAATTTCCATCTTTTGCCGGCCAAAATTTCTGACGATCCTTTTTTAAATCATCCGGCGAAATCTCGACGAAATTTTCTATTTTCGCCGCCAAGAAAGTTGATGACCTTTTTTAGTCGTGACGCTCAACGATTGGGGGGACAAATGCATGGGCCGTCCCCACCAACACCTCCATTGGGGGGGACCGTCCCCTCTGTCCCCCTAGGTCTCCGTCCATGCCTTTGCATTAAGTGCATTAATTTTGCTGGCAAATTATTAGCAAGTTACTGGACCTAGCGAGGAAGTAATTAATATGTCTGTAGACTGTCATTCTTTGCTTGCGCATTAGCATATACAATGCATTGTAGGTCACACACTCCTTGCGATCTGTAGATTGTAGCAAGTTGTCTGGGAGTAAAGTAGAAACGTGGACTCGAATTTTAACAAATATGAATTAATAACAATAAACAGCTCTGTACAGGTAGAAATCCTACAGAAATACCTCATATGACAGAAGTAAAGACGTCTCAGTCCTTCCAGAGCATCAAACGTCCAGACATCAAGCTCAGCAGATATTAGTCTTCTAACGAAGACCTCTAACGCCGAGACAAACGACGACATCATCAGTCACCAACGAGGCGATCGGCATACCAAAAACGGACGACAGGTCCAGAACGACGTCAAACGGTGCCCTATCTATCAAACGAGTTGGTCGTATCTAAAGTCATCACAAGCGTCTAGGTCTAGCGCGAACTGCCACACCTTCTAAGCTACAGGTGGTCAGTAATGTCCGATAGGCCTACATGATTGTAGCAACAGGTGTTAGGTACGGCTTACACCTGATAAGATCTACAGTGGATCATACTGACAGAGAGCACACGCAGTGCGCTCACAGGCATCATCATTCCACTCGTAACCTAACAAAATACCTGCATGCACACACTTTTCATTGCCACCACTACAGTCAGGTTGATGCATTGTCCAATTGCTATAAATCATCGGAAATTCGTCTCCTAGTGCTGTTCTCCAAACAAAAGGAGGTTCGCAGGTGCTCATGTTTTGACGCTGAGCGCTAAGCCAGACCGCTTTTCCAGAATAGTCGTTATAACCACATACAGTCGTCTTGTTATCTGCAATATCAAACAATTCTATTACATTGTATAGACTACTGTTGCACTGTTAACGCGATTGTTATAGTCGACACCCAATATCTAAACATAGCAAAACGCAATCACTTGTGAAGAAATGTGACACCAATATTTATAATGACCAAACAGCGAAAATTTTCAAGAAAAGATATTAAACTAATAATCTTTGTTTGAGCTGGTATGACGTGAGAAATACGATTCAATGCATTTGAATCAGCTACATTTTGTGTAGTGGCTAGCAAGGGCGCCAGCACAATGGGGCAAGATGACACTTGCCCCACCACCTAGAAATTGACATCTATTTTTATGACTACTACATTTGCGACCTGGTGGCTGATCGGTAACGCTCTCGCTCACGGAGCGGGCGGTTGCAGTTCGAATCCGGGTAACGACCTTGGGCAAGTTGTTTACGCACACGTGCCTCTGTCACCAAGCAGTATAAATTGGTACCACGTAAGCTGGGAAGTAAACGGCATGTCCTTGAAAATCACTGGCCCCGTGTCCAGGACCCTGGGATTCGTCCATTTGCCGGTTCAAGGGTCAGGAAAAGGAGATGAGCGCCTCACCAACGGGCCTTCGGCCCTGGGATGACTTCACTTACTTACATTAATTTTGGGTTTTAACAAATTTCTTCGCATTAGATAATTAATTAATGCTGGTGAATGGTGATGCAGCCTCCCTTGGACCACCAGCTCAGTGACCAATACGCCTTCCGACCCACTGGATCCACGACGGCAGCGCTCATCTACATATTACATCACACAACTTCTCTTCTGGCATCGGAGCCCTACGCTGCCCTTATATCACTGGACTTCAGCAAGGATTTTGACACCGTCCGCCATGCGACACTGGCCTCCAAGCTCTGTGCTCTTGATTTACAAGACGAGATCTACAACTGGATCGTCCGTTTCCTCGACGACCGGAGCCACGTGACGCGATTTTCCGGACGGCTGTCACCCGCTGCAAAGATCAACGCCAGTGTTGTGCAGGGATCAGGAATCGGACCATCGGGATTCGTGGTGAACGCTTCCGATTTACACCCGGTCGACCATCGTAACAAGATCCTGAAGTATGCGGACGATACTTATCTGATTATCGGAGCTTCGATGCGAGTCTCGGTTGAGAATGAGCTTGCACATGTTGCTGCATGGGCAACCCGCAACAACTTGCGCTTAAACAATGCCACCGAATCACGTGAGATGCTGATCCATCGCCGCCGAAACATCATTCTGCCGCCAACAATCATCGGAGTGGAGCGAGTTACATCATTAAAGATACTTGGAGTGACACTGCGAGAAGACCTCAGTGTATCCAATCACATCGCTGGGGTTCTGGGGACTTGTTCCCGCTCCCTATACGCCCTCCGGGTTCTTAAGTCTCACGGCTTACCATCAACAGCGCTACACGACGTTGCTCGAGCCACAACTGTGTCGCGGCTCCTCTACGCTGCTCCAGCCTGGTGGGGTTTCACCAGCGCCGATGACAGGAGCAGATTTGACCGATTTCTCCGCAGAACGGAGCGGATGGGTTACCTGCCGGAAGACTCTCCACGTGTATCGGATTTGGCTAAAGAAGCCGACGATAGGCTAGTCTTTTACAGTCTGTAGTTAAAAACCCGCATCACGTGCTGAGGACCTTGTTCCCTCCGATAATTCAGCGTCAATACTGCCTTCGACCACGTCCGCATAGCTTTGAGTTACCACCGAAGGACGATAAAAACTTTATTCCTAGAGCCCTCTATAAGTGCCTTCTCAACAAGTGACTGTGTAACCCGTAATGCTCCCTTCCATGTTACTGAGTTGCGGTCTTGTCAACCTGTTTTTTCACATTAAACGAATATAGGCCTATATATATAAAGTGAAATTAAGAAATCTACGTTTAGAAACCTCTATAAAACCATGCTTTTAATTCTCTGCGTTGTCCAGGAGCTAATCGACGACCTCCTTCCGTTTCTTAACGTGCTCTGCAAGCGGTCGATCCAGGAGGTTCATCTACCTACGTCGCAGAAGCGGTCCATCCTCCTTCCAGCCTTGAAGCGAGATAGACTTGACGCAAGCGATCCCACCAACTACCTAACTTGCTAATGTGACATTCCTTTCGAAAATGTTAGAACGAATTGTTTGCAACCAACTTATCGCGTATTTAGATGGGAATGGGTTGCTCCCTCCCCTACAATCGGGTTTTCGGGGAAACCATTCTACTGAGACCCTGCTAGTCCGCCTCCTATCTGACTTCTATGGCGCCATGGACTGTGGCTATATAACTCTTTGGGCTCTTTTTGATGTCAGCTCTGCCTTTGACTCTGTCGACCGTTCGATCCTTCTTCAGCGCCTTTCTGTCTCTTTTGGGCTGACTGATAAACCTCTGGCTACGATCTTTCCTTACTGATTGCACAAACTGATGTGTCATATCTGGTTCAACTAGACCTCGGCGGGTCCCTGCCATTTTTGGTGTACCCAAAGGATCGGTTCTGGACCCTTTGCTTTACAATCTGTACACGTCAGATGTTAGCTCCCTGCTGAGGGTATACGTGGACTCTCACATCAGCTATAGGCCGATGACATCCAAGCATAATTATGCTCACTGTCGTGCAACAGATGCAGTTTACCCTGTTGGGCTGATGTGCTCTGCCATTCATGCCCTTTCTCGCTGGATGGCTTCGAATCGTTTGCTGTTGAATCCATCCAAAACCCAATTCATTTGGCTTGGCGGTCGCAGACAGTTGACTAGTCTAGACGTGCATCTTTTGGCTCAGACAATCTCCCATATTGCATTCTCTCATACCGTCCGCGATCCTGGAGTGACACTTGACCAAGAACTCAGTTTCTCACAACATGTTAACCTAGTAACGCGAAGCTGCTATTACCAGCTCCGCCAGTTGCGTGTTGTCATGCGGTCCCTATCTCATGATGCCGCTGTGGTCCTTGTCCACGCCTTCGTAACTAGCAGAATTGATCATTGCTGCTCAATTCTTGCTGGCCACCCATCTAGCTTAATAGGATGTCTTGATCGGATCATGCGCTCTGCTGATCGGATTATTAGACACACCCCAAAATTTGCCCCAATTTCTGCCTACATGCGTGATATTCTGCACTGGCTTCCAGTCTCGCAGCGCATCTCGTACAGGACAGCAGCACTTGTTTGGCGGTCCTTAATTAGTAGTGCTCCTTCCTAATTATCTGATCTCTGTCGCCCTGTCTCTGTTGTAGCCTCCCGTAGAACTTTGCGCTCTACGGTCAATGGGGAGCTGATGGTCCCTCGAACCCGCACTGCTGCCAGACAGCGTCGAGCCTTCTCGGTTGTTGGCCCGTCCACATGGAATGGGCTCCCACTTGCACTACGCTTATTACCTCGGAATAATTTGCATGATTTCTTCAAGTTGCTCAAGACCTATCTTTTTAGCTGTGGCTGGACTGGGAGCGCCTCTGAGAAGGCCTCTTTAAGGGGCGCTATATAAATTTTCGGAATGAATGAATGAATAACGTTGCCATGGTATAGCATAACATAACGTTGCCATGGTATAGCATAACATAACGTTGCCATGGTATAGCATAACATAACGTTGCCATGGTATAGCATAACATGGCGTTGTTATAATGAATATAATGGTTTGTTCCATACTATTATTCCTATGATATACAGCGCAACTGTAAAACTCACCTGGTTTATAGCGACAGCAGTTTAGACCTTTTATCTGCCAACCACAATAGAACATTATTGTAGCCGTCAAACAATTGAAAATCGCGCAGTTACAGACAATGATAGGGCGCCTGATCATGGCTATGGCACTGGGTGGAAGGGAGGAACAGATTGTGATTGAAGGACAGATGATAAGTGACCTGAGATTTGCGGATGATACTATCCTCCTGGCGGAACAAGCAAAGTGACTATAAGAGTCGATTGCAAAAGTGGTACAAGTGAGTCAGGGAATGGGGATGAGTATTAATGTACTAAAAACGGAAAGCCAGTTCCTCGGAAGGGGCAACATCAAATTTCAGTTATAGGCGGATGGACAGCAACTAGAACAAACTGAAAGCTTCTTGTATCTGGGGGGGGGTTAGCACATATGAAAAATTCGAAAAAGACGTGGACGGAAGAATCGGGCTGGCCAGAGGAATAGCCTACTATAGGTACCGGGTAATTTCGATGGAAACAGGAATGGCCACGTAGGACCGTATGTGTGAGACAATGCTGAGTGCATTGCTATGCAATTCGGAGTCTTGGACACTGAGGGAAGTAAGCAGAAGCAGCGGCTGAGGGTCTTTGAAATGGCGTGCCTACGAAAAATAAAGGGAGTGACGAGAAGGGGCAGGATAAGGAGTACAGAGATATACAACAGACTGAATATTCAGCATGATATACTACACTAAATTCAGAGCAAACGGTTACTCTACTTTGTCCACTTAACCAGAATACGGAATGAAAGATATCCAACGATAGCAGCGCTGTCAGCGGATTGTGCATGAAAATGGGAAAGTGGGCGACCAAAAAAGCGATGGCTCCACATGAAACGGGTGAACTGTCGGTGTCGGGATATGGGTTGGTCTGTGCATGCGGATACATACAGAGCACGAGAGACAGAGAGCGGCTGTTGCGTGTAACAGCATCGCCAAAGCCATTATCAGGTAAGTCTAGGTAGACTATATTAATACCCCAAGAGGGTTACTATCGATTTCCAGGCATTGATGCGGTAAATAATCGTCCGATTGCAATACCATTCGGACCCCTACCCAAGCTTTGAACAACCATGCCTTCGGCGACGATACCCATTCTTTAGGTTCATTTGAACTGTTCCTGGCTAATGGACATTTTATTCTTCAAAGACTGTAGCCTTCAGCTGGACCTGCAGTCAGGGCCTAGGACAGGATTTGGAGGCCCAGGGCCACAACTAATAATATTTCACGGATTCATAAGAAAATTATTTGAATTATCTGATTCATTGTCAATTGTATTAATGCTGCAAAATTAGCCTACATTTTCTTGGTTCAAAACTCCATTCTCTGTCACGTTTGTTACAGTCGTCAGAGTCTTTTGGAGGTTACTTTCTGTTTGTGATGAATTTATTTCTCGAAGATCTTCAGTCTGGTTAAGCCCATTACTATTATCAGGATGTGCCAAAAAATTGGAATTTTTTGGCTTGCTGAAGCAGCTTCCATATGTCTAGCCAATTGCTTTCGTTTTTCATGTCCACTTACGACTTACGAGTAAAGAGCCATGATTGAGTTTAGACTGTTGAGCGTGGACAACTTTTCAATTTTACAACTACATGACATTGTAGTAACAGATCAACGATTTTTTGCAGTTTCCAATTATTTAACGTCAGCGATATCGTCACGAAATAATTAGAATTTGTATAGCACTATATTTCAATGAATAGCTCATTAATTCGTAATTCCCCACTACAGTAAATTATTGAAATGCGGAATTACGGAATTAAGAAGTTATTAAGAATTAAGAAGTGGCCCTCCCTGTCCTAGGCCCTGCCTGCAGTCTATTCCTTACGTCCAAAATAGCCTACCACAACAGAAACATAACCAATTGCACACAATTCTGATGCTAAACATTTATTATTTTGGTGATTGTTTTACCTTTGACTTTTTATCGCAGAACGGAAGACAACGTGCGGTTATAGTTGGTTTCAACAATGGTTATAGGCTACTTACTGACCTACTGCAGCATCGTTAGGAGACAGTTCAGTCAGTTCTGCTGCCAGGCTAATATCCTGACCTATTTGCTCGTCCCACATCTCTGCTTTTCTGTTTGACTACCTTCATTTGCTTCCCATTATTTGAAAGTTTGAACTTGAACTCGATTTACCGGTCATTTACTGCATGGTCGCGCTCCCAAGTATCTACATGACCCCATCTATCTGCCGACCTCTTCTCTTCACCCACTCCGCTTCCTTGGCAGGCACAATCTCTTCGTCCAACGACGCGAGAATTTCTTTTCATTGGCCCTACACTGTGGAAACTTCCTCTTTATAAACTGGTGGGCAAAGTGCGTCCTCCCGCTGCCTCAAGATCACTTTTTTTATCTGCTGGTTTCTCGCACTGGGAGTATCTATGATTAGTGACTCGTACCACCACGGACTACTCTCACGGACACCCTTTTAACTCAACGCAGCGCTCGTGAATAAGCTGGTACCCCGCGCTTGGCTTTCGAGTAGCGCTTTAAAAATTTCGAGTTTGCGATTACGATTAGTGTGCTCTTCGAGAAGTGCTATATAAAATACAATACAAAACGTATATCTTACACTACAAAATGTAAAAACAGCGCACGTGTCCGTGATTCATATCAAATTTTTTTTTCATCTGGCATACAAATATTCATCTTTTAATTCATTAGTTTATACAATAGGTCTATAGGATATTAGGCCTATGCAAGATTTAAAACTTTGATGGAAACCGTCACTTCGAGAAAATCTGACCATATCTAGTGTGCACCTTATTCAAGAAAAATTCATAATTCTTTGTGCGAAACAAGCAACGAGAATAATTGTTTACTAACTATATTTATGAGGCAATAATTATTTATTCAAATGTAATTATTTAAATTAGGCTAACATGTGATCGTGCATAATTTAACTGAGATTATAAACGCATGATTGTAAAGTATATAAGATTAAAAAATTAGGATCAAAAGTTGTTTTTACCTCAAAATGATTGCATCCTGGTATTACAGTACAGTTGATGGGTGTATGATGGAACAGTTCACACCGTCTGAGATCCTCTCTGTAGTTGTAGTTGGTACAGTTGTCATCCCGAGTACATTGCATAGCACATTGTGCTGCAGAAGGGATGCAGGTATTGTGATCACCGGATAGAAGACTCAGCTGGTCAAAACCAATAGCCACGGTTGGTTCATCGTTAGCACAGACAGCAGTTCCGTTAAATAAACGGGTGGCCTTGAATGCCTTAGCTTCAGTGAAGTACCTTTCTGCGGTTAAAACCCCTAGGCAGAAAATAACCAGAGGCTGATAGATCGAAGGAAACATTGCCTTGCTGTGATTTCAAACTACTGAGTTCATCGGCTGTTTAACGCTTAATGACGACAGTTGGTAATCGTAATCGTAATCGTAATCGTAATCTCGAAACTTCTACAGTGCCCACAAAAGCCAAGTCGCGGGAACCAGCTTATTCACAGGCGCTCAATCAAAACAAAATCGATAGGCAGCGGGTCAAGTCCGGAGAGTCAGGCAGGCAGATAGATGGACGGCTAAGGTGGGTGATGTTTAGAGTTGAAGTGGCGGGGGATGTAAGGAGAAGAGGAAGAATCAGGATAGGATTTTTGAAAGAGCAATGTTTTCAGTTTTGAGTGAAAGACCTGTGGGGAGATAGCGAGAGGTGGAGTTTTGGTGAGTTCGTAATTGGTATAGCCTACACGCAGATACGATACCAGACGAAAGTCGCAATACAAAAAATTAATGTGCAATACGCAGCAGTATAAAAGACTCCATGACGGATAGCTAATCCATTCGTCTCCGACGCTTGCATTCATCATTCACGCTGTATACCAGCTTTAGGCTACCGAAAGTCAACAAGCATTGTGCTCTTCGCTGCGTCATTCAGTTCATCGATTGCTATGATATCCTTCTATAGCCTATAGACACTGAATATTAATGACACAAATAGCCTACAATAAAACTGAATAATGTAGGGTGTACTCCCTCAAAAGACCGGATGTTAGCTGATGCGCTTATGGTTGTCTTTTCATATTGGGCGCAGTTTAAAAAATTGCTTGGATGATGGACCGGAACATAATCTAGGCCAATGTATTGATCTTTCGTTTTTTGCAAGAGATTTGTGCGCGTCCCATACACAATCAAACGGACAGTAGTTGCTTGACTTCGCCCTATAGTTAGGCCTATGTTATTTGTGTATTGAACAAGATCAAAGCTATTTGTTAGAACATGCGAATAGACACGACACGACACGACGTGTGTCTCTTAGTCTTCAACCGTGCTGATGAAAGAAGCTTACTTCAACCGTTCTACGGAATACAACGTCTTAGATGCTGATAGCAAAAGACGCAGAGTGTTTCGTTCCCCCCCAAAAAAAATTAGTTCACACATTTAATCAAATCAAAAATCAAATCAAAATTTTATTGAATCGATTCAGTATAAACATACTATTATCACAATGCTTTAGTATCTTAGTACATGGAATGAAACGAGAAAATAAACAGAAAAGATTAAGTTATAGGCCTACAAAGGTATTATAGAGTGTTTTAAGCGTAGGGGAGGGAAGAATATGTTTGAGCCTGTTTATTATTCCAATAGATTTAGCAATCTTTTTCTTGATCAGGGTGATATGGAATTTCCAATTTAGGTGCTCATCAATGATCAGTCCCAAAAATTTGGTTTGAGATACACGGTTAATAGAGATATTGTTAAGAATGATACTTTTTGAAGGTTCTTCGGGGATCTTCTTACCTGTACTAGAGAATATAATATAATTGGATTTTTTAGTGTTAAGAGATAGGGAGTTAGCATTAAACCAAGCAGATAAATGGAGTAATTCAGAGATCATGCTATCAAACAGGTCACTTATATTGTTAGAGGAGATAAAAACTGTGGTGTCATCAGCAAATAAATAAAAGAGGAGCTTATTGGAGCAATTACAAATATCATTAATATAAATTTTAAAAAGCAGAGGGCCAAGGATAGACCCTTGGGGAACCCCAAAACGTATAGTGGCCAAATCAGACAACGCTCCGCGATAGGTTACTAGTTGGTGTCTATTGGATAAGTAAGATTTAAACCATTCTAAGACAATTCCTCTAATGCCATAATGGCAGAGTTTATCAATTAAAACTGTTATTAGATCGTCGCTTTTAAATTATCCACATAGCGAAGAAGACTAGAATTTGTGATTAGTGCCTGCTAGCAGCATAATCCTGCAAACTTTGAAAACCATCTAGATACATTTATATTTGACTGGTGTTACTGTATTACTATAGGTTCAATGCGTGGCAGAGAAGTATCTTTGAAGTGGCGCAGTATAAGCGTCCATTTTGACATCACACATCTATAGTTGCGTTTTGGAGAAGATTAATAAGGCATTGTGATCGATGGCATAAGCTGCCATGCATGCCAGCGTGTTTTACTGTCACTACATGTATCTGTCTTATCTCGTTCCACAACTTTGTGTCAACCAACGTTCAACGCACAGATTAGGCCTACAAGTGAGCAGCATTCAGTGCAGAATAAAATCTCAGATGCATCTAGGTTAAGGGTTAGTCTCTTGACAGGAAGTCATTCCGTCACACTCATGATAATAATTTATTGACTACATCGGTTGAATCACTTAGGTCCTACTCTCCCAGTATAATATCATTAGTGTAGAGGGGGCAACACGCACCTCATAATATTATAAAAACGCCTTTTACCCGCCCTGTCCACCCTTTGCTATGCAGTGAACAGCATAGGCGTAGGGGACATTTGAGCAGTGGGGGGTAAAGATTTTCCTTCTGCCCGAAAATAATAAATCCGAAGTAATTGACGTCATGCGTTTGCAGGCCTATATCTCTGGGCAAAAGCAGAGTTCCTGTTCTTGCGCCCTCACCCGGGTAGAAGGAAGGGGCAGAGGGGCGACTAATATAGGCTGACCATTTTCTGGCCATGAAAAACCGGAACACTTTTTTTGGAGAACTGCCAATTGTAAATCCTTAACTACCGTACAGGACTATGGACCTATGCGAATGCCCATGAGAGCCTACTATAATAAGCCTGCTGCATAGTACACACTTTGACGAAGTTCAAAGTTACTGATATTTCTCGGAAGAGTGAATTTTTAGTTAAAGTTCAGTCATGCGAACGCTTTTCGAACATATTGATGCAGGTTTGATCACAGTTAAATTTGATGATGAGCATAGACTTCAGTGTAGATATCTAGGCCTACGACCCGCGCCAGTCGTCAGTGCACTGAGTGCAGCTCTCATTCTCAATCGGCGTGCAGTGTGCAATCAAGCCCAGAGGAAGATTTAAGGTTTCTATGGGTAAATGAGAAGGAAAAGGGATTTGGGGAGGGCATGTGACCAGCAACCTCTCACCATCAGATTTTTTAAAAATGTCAACATTGCAATACTGCATTTTAAATTGTCTTCTGAAAGAAATTGCTCTACTATTCGGTGCTGACATGAATCATCTAACTCCCACTATTATATACGGCCATGGCGCGACCTTGCCGAAATCGATATAGATCTGGTCCCGCAACTGGAAAAAATTGTGGGCCTAATATGAAAACTTTCTCATCACGCTTTGATAATTATTCGTAAAATCTGTTAACTAAACTCGCTAGCATATAAGCTTAGGTCTAAGGATGTAATAATAGGCTACTCCATAGAAATTGACAACTTCTCTTTCGTTACGATTTCTTTTTGGATTACAAACTAGACTGTTCTGTCATTTACATATAACTGATGTTTTCAAAATTGAAGTTTCCTTCTTGTCAAAAACCGGGACAATTTCGCCCTTTTTCTTAAGTCGTCGGGACACCGGCACGCACTGCCAAAAACCGGGACATGTCCCGGAAACCGGGACGCATGGTCACCCTAGGCTAATACCGTTATAATGACCATTGCACGCAACAGTAGCTCTAAAGACAGTAGCTCAAAAAAAATTATATGCGCTAAGAATACAGCGCCAACTGAACAGGTAAAACTCAGACCAACGTGCTGACGTTCGGCGGTGTTCAGCACACACAGTAAAAGAACCATCCCAAAAGAAAATGTGAATGCATGAACTGTCATCCGACTCTGACGAGCCACGAAATCCGTTGTTGAACGATACTGTAAAACAAACTTGTTCGACAAATTGAGATAGAACTGGATCCATTGCTCCATTGCAGTGGTGGAAGTTACAGGAGGATAAATACCCAGCCCTAAGTTAGCTAGGAAATACCTATAGGATCCACGGACACCACGGTCCCATGTGAACGTCTCTTTCCTGTATCTGGCCTTGTTGTGAATAAAAACCAGCCTCACTTGAAGCAGCCAACGTAAACAAACTTGTTTTCTTAAGCAATTGGCTAAGTCATTAATTTAATTTCGAATATGTGTTAGTTTCAACTTTATGTGTTAGTTGAACACTCAGTTTCACTTTATGGAAGTTGATGTCGTTGTAAAGGTAGGCTAGCTGAAACTAAAAGAAAAGTAGAAATTTTTTGGCAGCACTCAGTCTGGCTGATTTGAATTGTTTACTGTTTAATTAATGTTTAATCGATTTTTTCTGTTACACAGAACTGTTCTGAAATTTAGAGGAATAGGCCCTAACAATTAACAATCGTTATTAATCAAGAATTCATTATTTTACTTGTAGACTTAGGCCTATACTTAAATGAACCGTTTTATAATAAGCTTAGCAAGTAAACAGCTAAGTCAGGCAATGTGACAAATTAATATGGCGTTAATTTCGAATAAAAATTTTCATTGTGCCATAAATCGCGAATAAATTTGTTAATCGAACAACAGCTCTAATTTTTTTCACAACAAAAATTCTAATTTGGGCGTAAAATGCAATAAAATCATGTTCGGTTCATGAAACGTTGCTGTTTCGGATTCTATCAACAATATGCATGTATTACAACTAACACAGATTGTATGCCATAAAATGAAAAAATTGTCCCAATGCTGGACATTCTCCCCTACAAAGTTGTAGCCTACATGTTAAAATCAGTGGTTTCGGAAAAATTTGACAGTATAATCTGAGATTGTTACTAATTTTTATTTTGAGAATATTATTAACAATGATGAAAAATATGCTTATTGCACAATCAATCAATCAATCAATCAAAATTTATACAGCTCCCTTCAAGGATATCTATTATTATTATTATTATTATTATTATTATTATTATTATTATTATTATTATTATTATTATTATTATTATTATTATTAAATGGGAGACCAAATTGAGCGGAACCCATGGTGACCTACTTTCGCCCAGAATCACACATCTAGACCGCCCTGCTAAAAAAGATGTGATCCACTCAAGCGGACGGCCAGAGGGTCCAACAGAGGCGTTTAATTAAAATGTCATAATCGACCGTGTCAAAATAATGCTGCACTAACGTCAAAAGGGTTAGTGGGGTCACCTACTCTAAAGTGTGAGGACCCTGTTCGGTCTAAGATGTTGAACATGCCCTAATCCGGCCCTGACTGCGTGTCCAATCAGAAAACATTGCAAAAATCACATGTATGTGAACAACGTTTGCATTATGATGAGAGATCAGCACTCAAAGAATAAAAATTGTCGAGCAGAATTACCCTGCTGACATTAAACTTACGCAGGCTACAATAAATGCGAACCTCACAGTATAACTGGCTTCTTCATTGTACAGTAGTAACAGTATACTTCTGGACATCGGCTGCAATAGCAACTTAGTAAGAGTTGATAATTAAACTGTGTCTAGTGTCAACGATACGTCATTCGCAACTCTAAACAGTGGCGTCCTCTGCTGAATAACCATAATAATGGGTGTCCTATCTTAGGAGCCGTCCCATCTTAGGGTACTTTCCCTACTAGAGTTGTGGCTGACAGGTGACGTTATCAATAATTATTCTCTTAAAGAGACAGTGCAATTCTAGCAAAATCTTTCTCCTCACGGATAACATAATAGATCTATTATAGCCTACATTCCTTTGCATTAAGTGCATCAATTTTGGCTGGCAAATTACTACCAAGTAACTGGACCTTGCGAGGAAATAATAATTAATATGTCTGTAAACTGTCATCCTTTGCTTGCGCATTAGCATATTGTATGCCACAAACTGCTTGCAATCAATAGAATGATCTACAGTGGATCATACTGACAGAGATAACAAGCCGTGCGTTCACAAGCACCATCGTTCCACCCGTAGCCTAACGAAAGAGCTGCCATCACACACTTTTCATTACCACCATTACAGTCAGGTTGAGGGATTCTCCAATTGCTATAAGTTATCGGAAATTCTTTTCCTAGTGCTGTTCTCCAAACAAAAGGAAGTACGCAGGTGCTCATGTTTTGACGCTGACCGCTAAGCCAGACCGTTTTTCCACACCAGTCACTGTACACGCACACAGCTGTTTTGTTATCTGCAATATCAAACAATTCTATTAGGCCTATTATACTACTGTTGCACTGTTAGCGCGATTGTTATTAGTCGACGCCCAATATCTAAACATAGCAAAACGCAATCGCATGTGAAGAAATGTGACACCAATAATTATAATGACAAGACAACGAAAAAATTCAATAAAAGTTTTTAAATCAATAAACTTTGTTTAAGATTGCAGGCTATGACGTGCGAAATATTCAGTGCATTTGAATCAGCCACATTTTGTGTAGTGGTTAGCAATGTCGCCAGCACATTGGGGCAAGATGACACTTGCCTCACCCCCTGGAAATTGACATCTTTTTTCCTGACTACTACATTTGGGTTTTTAACACATTTCTTCACATTAGAGAATTAATAAATGCTGGTGATGCGCAAAGTGAAACTAAGAAATCTATGTTTAGAAATCTCTATTTTAAAAAGCATGCTTTTAATTCTCTGCCTTGTCTGATTTTAAAACCTTGCTAAAAACTGTAATACGATCATTGGGTTTAGCATGTTCGTTGCTTGCGGTAAGGCCGTATAGCTAGGGGTGTTTTGGGTGTTTGAACCACCCCCACTCTCAATGAAATAATGCTATAATGAAAGAATCCATTTATGAACACAATCGTAATGTAAGGACTACGGAAATGTTATTTTGAAGCTCTTTTCTATGAGACATTCTACAATCGAAAAGATCATCAGGGCCGGATTAAGGTATGCTCAGCATGTTCGGTGTACAAAGGCACTACACTTTAGGGGCCCGCACATGCAGAGAAAAAATTGGGGAAATTGTTTTATTTTTAGCAAATTTCAACCAAACGACTAAAAGAAGGTCATCAGAATTGTCTTGCTCGGTTGACGCACCATTTGAATAACATGTCGTGATCAGCAATTCAGGACCGTCTCGTGCAACAGAAATGAGGTGATTCCACTGCCACAAAGTATGCTTATATAATTATGCCTATTTACACTCATGTCTGGAGTTCTATGTTACCCAATGTAGGCTATAATTCGTCAACTCAGCTTAACCATTCCCGTTTATTGCGTCAATAAGATAGTTTGCCTAGGACCGTAATAAAATGCACTAGTGATGCACAAGCTTTGAGCTTACTATACAACAGTTCAGCCAACAGATAACTTCTATCCGATGCATCTACATGTATCATTGTCCTTACTCAGGACAATGTCAGAGCCGATGAGCCTACACTACATCAGAAGCAAACACAGAATAAGGACACTAATGTTACACAAACATGATTACACTATAGCTCAACAGTCAAAACGATGTCCTATAAGTGCTTGCACGCTTCCTTTTACTCGGGACGAAAGATACTTTATTTGGTTACACGGGCACGAATAAGGAAGGCACTTATCATAAAATTATGTGCGAACCGACAATATAGGGCCGACCATGAAAACTGACATAAACAGATGAACACATCTCTCACTATAATTGCCAATACCCACCTTTAAACTGTGAGGCTAAATAAGATGCCATCGCGTGCTGTTCAGCTGAGCTGTTGATCATCACGAGGTAAGAACCATTGTAGAACTCTTGGCATCTTTGAATGGCTGTTGTCCAATTAACTGCTTCGACTAGAAGCGCATAGCAGTGGTCCACTTCAGGCAGGTACTGAAAACCGACAGGACACACTGAAAAGCAAACCATGCATACTGTATACTAAGTATAGGCCATTCTTGCCAATATATAGTCTGCTGATAATAAAAAATTTCCAGTACAGCCCTGTCCACACTGCTTCTAGACATGGTATTCATATTCACCACATGCTGATGATACACAACTATACTTCAAGCTCACTGTCAATATCGCCAAAGATATTGATGATGCTAAATCTCGCCTAATCATCTGTTTCTCTGATACTTAAGCCTGGTGCGGACTTTCTTCACAAATCATCGTCATTATCGCTCTTCAAGACATTTTTAGACTTATTTGTTTAGGATAATTAAATACTATGAGCAGCATAGTTACATCTCGCATCGACTATTGCTCTTCGCTCTACATTGGCCTCCCATCCAGCAGATTGACTTGTCTTGACCGGGTGTTGCGCTCTGCTGCACGCCTAATTGGGAAAATCCCTAAATATGATCATGTCTCAAACTACATGCTTGAGGTACTTCACTGGCTCCCTATTCGCCAGCGTATCGAGTTCAGGGTAGCTGCATTGGTATGGCGATGTTGTCAGGGCCTTGCCCCAACTTACCTCCGTGAGCTATGCAGCTCTACATTGGGTATCCAAGGACGTCGTCAGCTACGCTCTGCTGATAGGGGAGTCCTCTTAGTTCCTTTTGCTCGTACTACTACCATGAAGGATCGAGCCTTTTCTGTGGTTGGACCAGTGGTCTGGAATGGCCTTCCTTTTGAGCTACGCCTACACCCTGTACTGGGACTCTACCAGGATCCTTCCTTACTAAACTTAAAACTGTTCTTTTTGTGCGCGCTGGAGTTGGGAGCGCTTCTGAGTAGTTTTTCTTGAAGGAGCGCTATATAAATGTCCGAATGAATGAATGAATGAATGAATGAATGAATGAATGAATGAATAGCACAACACTAATACAACACAGCATAACATAGCGTTGCCATGCTATGGCATAACATGGCGTTGCCATAATATAATGGTTAGTTCCATACTATTATACCTATGAGATACAGCGCAACTGTAAAACTCACCTGCTTCATAGCGACAGCAGTTTAGACCTTTTATCTGCCAACCACAATAGAACATTATTGTAGAAGTCAAGCAATTGAAAATCACGCAGTTACAGACAATGATATGGCGCCTGATCATGGCTATGGCACTGGATGGAAGGGAGGACTCTGATTGGAGGACAGAATGATAAGTGACCTGAGATTTGCGGATGATATTACCCTTCTGGTGGATCAAGCAAAGGGACTACATGAGTCGATTGCAAAAGTGATACAAGTGAGTCAGGGAATGGGGATGAGTATAAATGTACTAAAAACGGAAAGCCAGTTCCTCGAAAGGGGCAACATCAAATTTCAGTTATAAGCGGATGGACAGCAACTATAACAAACGAAGAGCTTCGTGTATCTGGGGGGGGGGGTAATAGCACATATGGAAAATCCGAAAAAGACGTGGACGGAAGAATCTGGCTGGACAGAAGAATAACCTACTATAGGTGCTGGGTAATTTCGATGGAAACAGGAATGGCCACGTAGGACCGTATGTATGAGACAATGCTGAGTGCATTGCTATGCAATTCGGAGTCTTGGACACCGAGAGAAGCACAGAAGCAGCGGTTGAGCGTCTTTGAAATGGCGTGCCTACGACAGATAGAGGGAGTGACGATAAGCGACTGCAGGATGAGGAATACAGACATATATAGCAGAATGAACATCCAGCATGATACGATTGCAAAATACAGACCAAACGGTTACGCTACCTCGGCCACGTAACCAGAATACGGAATGAAAGATAAAGATAGTTGTCAACGGATTGTATATGAAAATAGGAAAAGTGGAAGACCAAAAAAGCGATGGCTCCACATGTCGCGATATGGGTTGGTCTGTGCATGCGGAATTGCGGATACATACAGAGCACGAGAGACAGACAGACAGACAGAGAAAAGACAGAAAGACCGAAAGAAAGACAGACAGACAGAGGGAGTGGCGAATTTCCATAAATGAGCGGCTGTGCGTGCGACGGCATCGCCAAAGTCATTATCAGGTCAGTCTAGGTAGACTATAAACCCAAGAGGGACTACTATTGATTTCCAGGAATTGATGCGGTAAATAATCGTCCGATTCCAATACCTTTCGGACCCGACCCAAGCTTCGAACAACTATGCCTCGGCGCCTATATCCATTCTTTAGGTTCATTTGAACTGATCCTAGCTAATGGCCATATTATCCTTCGCAGACTGTAACCTTCAGTTGGACCTGCAGTCTATTCCCTACGTCCAAAATACCACAACAGAAACAGACACAATAAATTGCAGACAATTTTAGTGCTAAACATTTACTATTCAGGTGATTGTTCTACCTTTGACTTTTTTTGCAGAACGGAAGACAACGTGCGGTTAGAGTTGGTTTCAACAAAGGGTATAGGCTGTACTTACTGACCTTTCAGTTCTGCTGCCAGACTAAAATCCTGACTTATCCGCTCGTCCCACATCTCTGCTTTTAAGTTTGACTTCCTTCATTTGCTTCCCATTATTTTAAAGTTTGAACTTGAACTCGATTTACCGGTCATTTACTGCATGGCCGAGCTCCCAAGTGTCTACATGACCCCATCTATCTGCCGACCTCTTCTCTTCACCCACTCCGCTTCCTTGGGCTTGGCAGGCATAATCTCTTCGTCCAGCGAGCTTGGAACGCCATGTCTTGAACGCGAGAATTTCTTTTCATTTGCCCTACACTGTGGAAACTTCCTCTTTAAAAACTGGTGGGTAAAGTGCTTCCTTCCACTGTCTCGAGATCACTTTGTTATCTGCTGGATTCTCGCTCTGGGAGCATCTATGATTAGTGTGCTCCACGACAGATGTTATATAAAATGCAATACAAAACTTAATATCTTACACTCAGTGCCGGCGCTAGGGTACCTGAGGCCCCCCGAAAAAAAACTTGGACCCCCATATTTTGAGCTGTCATCTCAGTAAAAAATTTCATACTGTAAGTGCTCAAAGACATGGTGTAAGACTTCAATAAACGTATCCCAATTGTTAAATTTTTGGAATTTCCATGCTGTAATGGTAGAATTTTAACCTGTCATCTTTACAACAATTGCTCATTTTTCAATGCTGTTAGTCGTGGTTTAGGACTTCAGAGTGTGCCCTCTCCATTGTTTAAATTTGTCCGATTTGCCAACTGTAATGGTAGCATTTAAAGGCTGTCATCTTAACAAAATTGATCATTATGCAGTGGATGATACTTATGAAATATTTCTGAAATATTGGGGATACAAGGATTCCGTCCCAACCATAAATTATAGGGCCGTGCCCCTGTCCACGTGCACCTCCAAAGTCTCCTCTTTGGTTGAAGGACAATGCTCTATTAGTTTGCGTAATATTATTTTGTATGATTTGCGTTAAAACATAATTCAGTGCGTGATTTCAGGAATGAACAGTCATGAAAGGTATAATTACCAGCTACATTTGAGGCCCCTTGCAAACTTGAGATCAGACACATACCAAGGACATCTGGGACCCTACACAGGCTTTAATGTTTGTGTCTCACGCATGTTTTATTTGGAGGCCTCGTCCAATTAACAATTAGAATCAGTTACAATTTGTAAACATTGTGTTTGAGAAAGTGGACGAAATTGCCTGAAAAAGTTTTAATGGCTTTAAACTTACGCCCATAATCGGTACGATATTTGCATTAGGTCTGCTATGGCAGTGCCATGTGGTTAGTTGAGGCATGCACCAGACCGGATCTGTACAGTCACAAAATAGGCATAATGACCAGCTAAATTTGGGGGCCTCCTTTCAAACTCTAAAGGCTTTATAGGCCCTACTTACGCCCAAAATCAGTATGATATTTGCATTAGATCTGCTATGGCAGTGCCGTATGGTTAGTTGAGGCATGCACCAGACCGGATCTGTACAGTCACAAATAGGCATAATGACCAGCTAAATTTGGGGGTCCCCTTCAAACTCGGCCCCCCCGGCCGGGGGGTACGGGGGGTGCTAGCGCCGGCACTGCTTACACTGCAAATGTAAAAACAGCACACGTGTCCGTGATTCATATTAAATTTTTATCATCTGGCATACATATATTCATCTTTAAAATTTTTAATTCATTAGTTCAGTCAGCATAGGATATGCAAGATTTAAAACTTTGATGGAAACCGTCACTTCGAGACAACCTCACCATATCCAGGGTGCACCTTATTCAAGAAATATTCAGCGTGATCTCTGTGCGAAACAAGCAACGAGAATAATTATTGTTTACAAATAATATTATATTTATTATATTTACTCAATTGTAATTATTTAGATTAGGCTGGTATGTGATAGTGCGTAGTCTAATTGAGATTATAAACGCATGATTGCAAAGTAGCATAACATTATAAGATTAAAGCAATTTGGTTCAAAAGTTGTTTTTTTTTTACCTCAAAATGATTGCATCCTGGCATTACAGTACAGTTGATGGGAGTATTATGGAACAGTTCACACCGCCTAAGATCTTCTCTGTAGTTGTAGTTCGTACAGTTGTCATCCCGAGTACATTGCATAGCACATTGCGCTGCAGAAGGGATGCAGGTACTGCTATCACCGGATAGAAAACGCAGCTGGTCAAAAGTAAAGACCATCGTTGGTTCATCGTTAGCACAGACAGCAGTTCCGTTTATTAAACGGGTGGCATTGAATGCCTTTGCTTCAGTGAAGTACCTTTCTGTGGTTAAAACCCATAGGCAGAAAATAACCAGAGGCTGATAGATCGGAGGAAACATTGCCTTACTATGATTTCAAACTACTGAGTTCGTCGGCGGTTCAACGCTTAATGACGACAGTTGGAATACACGCAGACACCAGACGAGGTCTCAATACAACATGTGCAATACGCAGCAGTATAATGCACCCCATGATGAATAGCTAATCCATTCGTCTCTGACGCTTGCATTCATCATTGACGCTACCAGCGTTACCGAAAGTCAACAAGCATTGTGCTCGCCGCTGCGTGGTTCAATTAATCGATTGCTATGATATCTTTCTATAGCCCATAGACACTAAATATTAATGACACAGATACAATGAGACTAAATAATGTAAGGTGTACTCCCACAAAAGACCGGATATTAGTTGACGCGCTTATGGTTGTCTTTTCACATTGACCGCAGTTTAGAAAATTATTGCATAGAAATTGAAGGCGGACTAAAACATAGGCCTAGGTTTGTTTAATATTTGTCCGGACTTTTTTGCCCGAAAAACAGACTCGCCAGAAATGGGGGAGGCATTTGCCCTCTGGACCCCCGCCTCCTACGCCTATGGTGAACAGTTTGACTTATCTAGCGTCTTTTTAGTTGCACCCTATTGAGATAATCGCCAGGAATTTGTGCTTTTTGAGGTTTCAATATTTTTGCTTTAAACTAAATTTATTTTTCCTGTTATTTTGTAAGAGTTTGCTGCCACTTCTGTGCCAATACCGATGCCAGAATGCCAAGTAAGCTATAGCCATTAAAATAACTATAGGTTTGACTTTGCCCTGTAGTTATGTTATTTGAGTATTGAGCAAGATCAGGGCTTTTTGCTGGGACAGGCGAATAGAGTGGCGTGTCTCCTTGCCTTTAACCGTGCTGACGATAGGAGTTTGCTTCAGCCGTTTTACGGAATCTCAACGTCTTAGATGCTGACAGCACAATTACGACCCGGGGTTCTTGGTTTTTCCCCAACTTTTGAGCATGCACCATTTAGACTAGTTAAATCATATTCGTAGCATTCCAGTCGCGGTGGTAAAAGTCATCACCACGTTTCGGTCCTGCCAAAAACAATTTTTAGCTTGAAAGCAAATGGCTGTATTCCGCTTAGGCTATTCATTTCTAACAGCAAGAGGCAGAGGAGGTCAGGAGGAAAGAGAGAGATGGAGAGAATGGAGAAATAATAGAGGGAAATCGCATTAAAGTTGATACTTGTTTGGCTTGAATATAATGAACTAGGCTACTTGCACGATTTGACTGAACGTTTCAGTTTATCATTGCGCACTATTATAGCCTATGTAAGCAACTAATAATTATTATTGTTTCTTGCAGCCTGAACTTATAGTCATACGCAGCAGTGCAAAACTTATAAGAATTGGTGTCACTAGCCTACTGAGGCTACTGTAGCCTAACCGACCTCAGTATAATATACCCTATATATAGTCAGTGGCGGCGTCTGGATTTCAGCTTTGGGAGGGCCTGAAGCATCCCGGAGAAAATTTTCCATTTTCATCCGCAAAAATTTCTGACGACCTTTTTTAGTCGTCCGGTCGAAAATCGTGGAAATATTTAAGTTTAGCATGTAAAAAAATATGGATGGTCTTTTTTAGGGGGGGGGTTGGCTTTTATAGGAGGGGCTTAGTCCCCCTAGAGCCGCCACTGCATATAGGTCTTATAGCCAACTTTTTAAAGGAAGTATTATGACCTACAGGCCTACACTTCGTTTTACCGTCCCATAGTCCGAGCAGATTTGCGACCATGACCTTCTTTATGCTTTTATCATTTCGAGACGTCGACCATTTTGTTGCAGCCTCTACTTGTCACTATGAACTCGAGTTTCTAGAACAGGTAACATTATCAAATCTTAAAGATGTAGGCCTATACCCTACTGTTGGAGCTCGACTTTGCGGATAACCGAAAGCGGAGGACAAAGTATCGACTAAATTCGTATTTGGAGGAGGGATAAGCGTATAACGCATCAAAAAATTCATACAGCTCTCTGGTCGTCGGCCAACATGGCCGACAACTGAGCCTTTCTGTCGCTATGGCAGATTTTTACGCCTGTAGCGAAACTCGCTCGTTCTTGTTCGGATTTCCTGATGTTTACTGATGTCGATTGTCGAGTTTCTGACTTTTCTTCATCAGTGGCGTAAGCGATTGGACGGTAGGCCTATAGGCTAATGATTATAAATTTTGACGTTCAACCCTGCGTTCAGCCATGCGTCTTTCCTCTTTGGACTAGTCCATTACGCTCAGCATCAAGGGATTCCAGGTTCGTCATTATTGGTTCGTCATTATCGATAGCCGAACGGTTGCACACTTGAATGGGAAAAAAGGATCTAATTTACCAGCAACCGAAAACCGTGCCGTAGTAGTGCCACGTTTCCAACGTTGTGTTGCCCGTCGCTGCTCTTCGCACTTATGCTTCTCGGCTCTGTAGACACTGAAAATGATGTTGAACTACTATCATCGGGAATCAGTACGAGAAACTGTTGTGTAGCCAACACGTAGGAGTTCGACTGTGGTGACTTGTGATTCTCGAGCGGCGTTTTGCCTAAGGATGACTATGTCGTGGCGTTACCATCAATAGGCTTGAGCTATATGAGTTGGCGCCGTTGATGGCTGCCAGATTTGTCTTGTATTTGTTTTTATGTGTCATGTAACTCATGTTTTATTATATGCTCGTAAACCAGAGTGCGTTTTGCAGCTGGTACATTAAAGAATATAGGCCTACTTGCTTACTTGTTACTAGCAATACTAAACTTTGTTATTGGGCTACTTCTGTGTATAATTTTACTTCTCTGACCTGTAACTTGGTGCGTTATGTAACTTATGTTACCCTGAATGCCTTGAAATTAAACGAATATACTAGCAGAAGGCGAGGAGAGAGGGAAGAAGGGCGTGAAAATTTAACGAGCAGATCGAATTAGTCAAGATAAGAACAGAGTTTTATCATATTTACATGTATTTTATCGTCGAGAATTATTTGTTTCTTTGCATCAATCGAACAGCATTTAATCATAAGAAAACATCTTAACTAGCGAGCAAGAAGCCTAGCAAACAATAATTGCTGTCACTGCGGGCAACTATCTGCAATTGCAAAGCAGCAGTGTTCGCAAACTGTCGTCATCGGCTTGTACATAATTATAATTATATCAATACAGACACCTTGTCATTGTTTGTTTGTTTTTGTTTGTATGCGTACTTGTTATAGCGC
The DNA here is from genome assembly GCA_949752735.1 of Lumbricus terrestris. Classification (NCBI taxonomy): domain Eukaryota; kingdom Metazoa; phylum Annelida; class Clitellata; order Crassiclitellata; family Lumbricidae; genus Lumbricus; species Lumbricus terrestris. The sequence goes on from OX457036.1 coordinate 88,392,861, forward strand.
CCCTTCAAGCTCTCTACTACTCAGAGGCGCTCCCGAATGCAGAGCGGACACTGCATCTGAATTTCACGCCGAAGTGCTGAGCAATTGCGAGTGAAGGACTTGCCCAAGGTCCCTACGCGGCGAGGTGGATTCGAAACTACAACCTTCCCGCTGCAAGGCGACGACGCCACCACTACACCACCGCGCCCCACAAATTGATCTACAGAGGATCATATTGACAGAGAGAGCACATCGATAGCTGACATGACACATCATTCCATTGGTAATCTTTCGTGTTAGATACATGCACGCAATGCTCTCTGCCACCGGAACAGTTCGGTTCACCGGACGACCAATTACTATAAGTTATCGGAAATTCTTTTCCAGCTTCTGCTTTCCAAACAAAAGACGAGTTGCAAGTGCTTGTGTCTTGACGTTGAGCGCCGAGCCAGACCGATTTTCCAGACCAAAGCCCATTTCTGTAGATGCATACGTCAGCATCAGCAGTACCATCTGCAATATCAGCCAATTCAATTCGTATCCTATCAAAAGGGCGAGTTCAAAAGAACGCCGATCATAAAGGCGACTGTTCGAAAGAGCGCCGATCAAAAGGGCGATCAAACAAAAGGGCGACATTCAAAAGGGCGAACATATAACGTTTGCGGTGGTTCAATTACAGCGGGAGACCTAGATTAAAGGAAAACACGCAGGCATATGCTATTATGTCAATCCTTTCATGTAATTTCAGTAGTTTAACTACTTTAACTGCTCTCTTCGGTATTTACTCCTCTTGGACAAAAGTTCCCGTAGCCTATGCGTGTAGAGTTGTAGACCTATGTAGCCTACATTGTAAATGAACAGTTTTCTGTGCACAGTGCAGTTAGGCTTATATGCAGCAGATTTAAGAGATTTCGATTTGCCTTTACTTTAAACAAAGTTGTCGAGAAAGAGTGATAATGACCTTAGAATTTACAAAGCGCAACAAGGGTCGAGACATGTTAGAGGTTGATGGTTGTACGGCGACAAAAGCAGCAGTATCAGAGGGATAGCTCATAACCTCAGTCTCAACATTTGAGCAAACACTTTAATTCTATTGACTCTAATTATAGATGCAGTTCAAATATAACTAGGCTAAGTTTGATTTTATTGGAAGATTTCAACCTACTAATCGCCGTTTTCTCTTTAGTTTAGTCATAATTGACATTCAGATCCACGATTTCAACTATTATGAAGTTCGATTTTGTAAGACTTCAGCACATAAAATCGTCCTTTTGATTGTCGTCTTTTGTTTGCTCGCCCTTATGATAGTGAATCATTCATTGCCGTTGCAATATTTAAAAGATCACTAAGACTCACGAATGTTGAAAGCTTTGAAAATAAAATGGGTTTCTTACAAGTCAAATGCAGGCCTAACACTACAGCGTGCGAAAAGTGGAAGAAAGGGCGCAATACCGGTGTAAAGGTAACTTGAAACCTTTTAAAGGTTTCAAATTACCCCCTCCTAAACATTACCCCCTGCAAACTGTAATTTGCATCAATCATCGCATTTATTGCACTAAAATATCAGAAAATTATCCCGCTTCTTGTTTTGGTCTGAAAATTTTCATCCGTCATCCCACTTCGTGGTTTGTTATCAATTTATCATCTGTAACTAAAAATTAATACTAATCGCCACAGAAGTTACATGGAGAAATGGCTTCGACGCAATTATTTTTTCCGATCAAAATATTGATAACAAATCACGAAGTGGGATGACGGATGAAAATCTTCAGACCAAAACAAGCAGCGGAATCATTTTTCTGATTTTTTAGTGCAATAAATGCGATGATTGATGCAAATCTAGTGTCCGGGGGTAATCTGAAACGGGGGGGGGGGTAATTTGAAACATTTACACCGGTACTAAAACAAATACGTCGAAATTTGTGTGATGGTGCGAAATACAAAATACAAAATACGAAAAGATGAACCTTTTGATCAATTACCGGGGAACGTATCTGGTAACTCACTTGTGAACCATGGGGACAGATAGGACGCAATTGCGATTTGCTCCTTCGTGTTGTTAATAATGACGAGATGTGAGCCACTGTATATATGTTGACATGTTTGAACGGCTGTTTTCCAATTAACCGATTCAATTATAAGAAGGACGCATTGCTCAGCTTCAGGTTGATACTGGAAGCCTGCTTGACAAACTAGAAAGCACAAGGTACTTATGTAAAACTACAAAAAAATTCAATTTAATTTGAAACTTAACTTAAAGTGTTACTATATCCAAATTTATTACTGAACCTGCAACTATTAATATCTCAACTATAAACTATAAACTTTAAAATTTTCTATAGGCTACACCGCTACAGATATGAAAATGCGTCTTCAATTGAAATGTTTCTGCGAAGTCATTCTTGAATGCAATTCTTTTCAAAGCCTATATTCAGCCCAGTAATTGTGCTGTGTCGGCGTTAAGCCTAGAATACTGAGGTGAATCTACTCACTGACGGAGATGTTCCTTGTTGAGCAATTGTGATGATAAACAGGAGTAAACACATGTCAGCTACTACGCAGGTAAACTGTTTCATCAAAGGAATGTAGGCAGGGATGAGAATAGAAGAAACCAATCGACCGTCCTCTATGGCAGTGCTCGCATTGTTAACAGTATCACCATTGTAATCCATCCATTGCATGGAAGGTTTGAGACTGCTTGCATATGCGACATCGCAAGTCAGCTGCACGTATTGACCATGCTGCAGTGACGATTCTGTGATGTTCTGAATATTTGAAGCGACTGTTGCATTGTCCTTACACACCGGAGATAATCCTGTATTCATAAATAGAGACAATAACCATGAATCTGCCATTCTTCATTAGCGCCTATCAGATAAAATGAGAAGTATATATCCGGAAAAGGGTTATAACTCATCGTCAGAAGCTTGTTCCATACCGGTACATGTTTATTTAATTAGTAAAGTTAAGCTGTTACACCTGGAAGCATTCATTGGTGGGGTGACCCGTCAAGAGAGGGCCCGACAAAAGGGCGCCGACAAAAGGGCGCCCGACAGAAGAGCGGCGCTCCTAAAAGATATCATTATCGTGAGCGATATCGCGGAAGAAAAAAATTTGTCGGCGCCCTTTTGTCGGGCGCCTTTTGACGGGGTGCCCATTGGTGGATTAACATAAGTCATCTTATAAACTGATAGGCTAAAATTAATGTAGCCTACCGTCTAGTAAAGTAGGATGGTGCAAAGCAATCGCTATTTTATAGATAGGCCTTCTCTTATGTTACAGATAAGAATACTCAGCTAAGGGGCCGTCCATAAAGTACGTCACGCTATTTTTGACCATTTTTGACCCCCCTCCCCCTGTCACAAACTGTCACAAATCTCTGACCCCCCCCCCCTAAAGTACGTCACACTTTCGAACAAAAAATTTAAAAACATAACCATTTACCTAACCCTCTAAGCCAGCGGTTCTCAACCTGTGGGTCGCGACCCCCACGGGGGTCGCCTGACGATTTGCCAGGGGTCGCTAGGACCCTCCGAAATTTGTAAAATATGCACTAGTAATTCCAGCTCTAGATAATACACTACATCAATTTAAAATGAACTTTTCTTGTACTTTTTATAATGATTCATTCGTTATATTGTGAGAGCTAATAAAAGCTTTGCCATCTTAGTTTTTAAATGTAGGCTAAATTCCACTTTTGCCATCTTCTAAAAAACTAGGGTGGTGTAAGTCTTAAGCCACCTTTCTGAGCAATGAGATCATGAGCAATTTTGTTAAGATGAAAGCTTAAAATTGTACAGCGACAGTGTCCAAATCCAAAAAATTTAAACAATTGGGCCGATACTCTGAAGTCTTAAACCATGATTATGACTACCAGAATTGAAAATGAGCAATTTCTTTGAGATGACAATTTAAACTACAGCCGTTAGGCGTACAGTGTCGATATTCAAAGAATTTAAACAATGGGGAGGGGCCGAGGGGCCATTTATTGACGTCTGAAACCACGTCTGTGAGCACTGAAATCATGAGTTATTTTGCTAAGATAGCAGCTTAAGCTGTTATGTTACAGTGTGCAAATTCAAAATTTGAAACAATGGGGCCGAAACTCTGAAGTCTTATACCATGATCACTATCAGCATTGAAAACTGGGCAATTTAGATGACAGCTAAAAATGCAGCCATTACAGCGTGGAAATTCAAAATTGTAACAATGTGGGGACAATTTATTGAAGTCTTAAACCATGTCTTTCAGCGCTGAAATTTTGAGGATTTTTTTAGATGAAAAATATCAAACAAGGGGATGGGACGCTTTTTAAGTCTTGCATCAACACTGAAATGATGGACAATTTCGTTAACATTATGGCCCCAAATGCTACCATTGAAGTGTGTGGAAATCCAAAAATATTTTGACAATTGGGAGATACACGTACATTCCCTCCCCAAACCCCTCTTGATGTTTGGCACATTGATAAAGAACACACGTAGGTCGTAGGCCTATGACCTAAGTTCATCAAATTGGTTGCCAACCAAAACGAATCAGCAACGGTGAAATGAGTGTTAAGAAATGAAGAACTATTTACCAATTTTTAAGAACAATTGTTTAATTTAGTTGTTAGGTTTGACAAGCCGAATAAACTTATGAAATTTCAACTTCATATTACGAATGGGTATAAGGATTAGCTCTCAGAATCGCAAGAGCCAAGAAACATCATTTGTGAAACCAGTTTTCGAGCTATGAGGGTGAAAATGCATGACAATGAACAATGGTAACAAACAGTGGCGGTGCCAGGATTTCTGCTTGGGGAGGGGGGCTGAAGCCCGGAGGAGTTTTTCCATTTTCATCCGACTAAATTTAACTTCTGACGACCTTTTTTAGTCATCCAGTCGAAAATCGTGGAAATATTTGTTTTGCATGTAAAAAACCCGGATGGCCTTTTTAAGGGGACTTAGCCTTTTATAGGGGAGCTTAGCCCCCCCCCAACCCACTCCTAGCGCCGCCACTGGTAAAAATGGCAGTGCAGTTCAATCAATTTTGCTCTTGGGGGTCGTCATAACTTTCGAAATGTTGCCAAGGGGTCGCCGCACTAAAAAGGTTGAGAACCGCTGCTCTAAGCACTAGGATACTATCCCTAATCCCTCTGATAGTGACGTGTGTCCCTAAACACTTTGATAGTGACGGGAAATCAACTTTTATCCCGCCAGGCCGGGTTTTAGACACGCCTGGCCGGGCCGGGTCGGATTTTAGGTACTAAGAACAAAAAATATAATAAAGAATTTAAAAGATAAATGTGTGACGTCACACATGGCCTGACCCCCCTCCCCCCTGTCACAAACTGTCACACTTTCTTAGACCCCCTGGAGCGTGACGTACTTTATGGACGGCCCCAAACTAGGAAACCTAGTCAACTTGAGAGAACTCTGGGATTCCAATTTCTTACCTACACATAGAGAAAAACATAGCATAAACAATACTGTGAGTTCATGTAGGCTTCCGGACACGTAATATAGAAAACATAACTCGAATTTTAATTACTGAAACCAGGACTATAATTTTATCATAGGTCCTAAATTTCCTAGTAATTTATGGATACAACGAGGAAACGTTAAACTCACCCGAGTAGCGGCAGCACATTAAACCTCTGACCTGCATGGCATAAGACAGAAATTCTATCCTTTTCAAATATTATCAGTAATGGCAAACATACAGATAAAGTCAGATAAAAAAAATTAATCAAATTAACTTAATCCGAAATCAGGTGAAATTTTGCAAACTTTCGGACTGACATTTCGTCAACTGTTTCAGTAAAATTAATAATGATAGGCCTATATGTATTTAGCCGTCTCGAAACTCAGTTTATAAAGTTATCCCTAGCACAGAGAGTGACAATACGCTCCGGTTTTCCGGGACATGTCCCAGTTTTTGTGGAGCGTACCGGTGTTCCGAAGACTTAGGCAAAAGATCAAAATTGTTCCGGGTTTTGACAAGAAGGAAACCTGGATATTGCAAGTGTCAGTTTTATGTCAATGACAGAACAAAGTGCAGTTTGTAACCCAAAATAGAAGTCGCAACGAAAGAGGAGTTGTCAATTTATATGGAGTGTTAGGCTATATTACTTCTGTAGTAGCCTATTATTATAGGCTATAGTGAGTTCAGTTAATAGGGTTTAAGTAGGGCCGTTGATTAATCGCGATTAACGCGCGCTATTAATGCGTTAAAAAATGTGCGATTAAATTTTTTTACGCATTATACGGTAATCGCACGCGATAATTAGATCTAATTAAAATTGAATGAAAGGTAGAAAAATTGTTTTAAACCGAAAGCTCATACTTAAAAATAGTGATACTTTTTTGCAAATATTCCAAGAAAGAATTTGAGTGTTATCGTAGCAATTCGTCGCTCAATTATGATTAGGCTATCGCATGCGTGCGAAACCCAAACATGCGTTTATCGCTAATGATGAGCCGTCGACATTTAGGCCTATGCAAGATTAAATTTTTTATATAAACTGTCACTTCGAGACAACCTGACCATTATTATCTAGATTGTACTTTATTTAAGAAATATTCATTGTGATTCTTTTTTGTGCAAAACAAGCAACGAGAATAATTATTGCTGACTAATAATATTATATCAAAATCTTCGTAAGTTGAAAAGAATTTATTAAAATGTTATTATTTAAATTAGTCTAATATGTGATCCTGCATAGTCTAACCGAGATTATAAACGCACGATTGTAGGCTAAAGTAGCATATAATATTAAAACAATTTGGTTCAAGAGATTTTTTTACCTCAAAATGATTGCATCCTGGCATTACAGTACAGTTGATGGGTGTATGATGGAACAGTTCACAGCGTCTGAGATCTACTCTGTAGTTGTAGTTCGTACAGCTGTCATCCCGAGTACATTGCATAGCACATTGCGCTGCAGAAGGGATGCAGGCATTGTCATCACCGAATAGAAGACGCAGCTGGTCAAAAGTAAAGACCACGGTTGGTTCATCGATAGCACAGACAGCCGTTCCGTTATTTAAACGGGTGGTCTTGAATACCTTAGCTTCAGTGAAGTACCTTTCTGTGGTTAGAACCACTAAGCAGAAAATAACCAAAGGCTGATAGATCGGACGAAACATTGCCTTACTAGGATTTCAAACTACTGAGTTCGTCGACGGTTTAACATTTTAATGACGACAGTTGGAATACACGCAGATACGATACCAGACGAAGTCTCAATACAAAATGTGCAATACGCAGCAGTATAATGCACTCTATGATGAATAGCTAATCCATTCGTCACCGACGCTTCCAATCATCATTGACGCTACCAGCGTTACCGAAAGTCAACAAGCATTGTGCTCGTCCCTGCGTGGTTCAGTTAATCGATTGCTATGATATCTTTCTATAGCCCATAGACACTGAATATTAATGACACAAATACAATGAAACTAAATAATGTAGGGTGTAGGCCTACTCCGTCAAAAGACTGGATGACGTTGGTTGACGCGCTTATGGTTGTCTTTTCATCATATTGGCCGCAGTTTAGAAAATTGCTTAGAAATTGACGGCGGACCAGAACATAGGCCTATGTTTGTTTAATAATTTTCCGGACCTTTTTGCCCGAAAAACAGACTCGCCAGAAATGGTGGTGGGGGGGGTGCATTTGCCCTCTGGACCCCGCCTCCTACGCCTATGGTGAACAGTTTGACTTATCTAGCGTCTTTTTAGTTGCACCCTATTGAGATAATCGCCAGAAATTTGTGCTTTTTGTGGTTTGAATATTTTTGCTTTAAACTAAATTAATTTTTCGTGTTATTTAAATTTTAGGGCTGCCAACTTTTGATTTTGTCATTCCGGGACGCCCGCTGTCACTCGATATGCCGTTATTAATTTACACTGTCCACATGTGTAACCGCATAGGTCTAATGTAACAAATGTTGAGTCAGTCGAATTATACGATCTAACCTAAAATCTACAAAAAGTGTAGGCCTAGTTAATAATTTTGTAGATAAATTGTCAGAAGACAAGTAGCCTAAATTTAGGATTAGAATCGACGTCAAGAAGGGATTTTTTAAATATAAATGTAAGTTCCAGTAACTTGGGCCTACGTACATCAGGGTAGACAAACTTGTGAGCCCAGCACGAGCGATGTTGATAGTTAGTCTATAAAATTATAAACCACATCGTGCATGTAGGCCTAGATTAAAAAATTTAATGTCATTTATGAAATTATTATGTTGGCGGCCGGACAGCAGAACTTAGCCCAAACGATTTACTTCTGCTAAGCTTTAAGCAGTTCCAGAACACACTGGTCACAAAGTCGTAGAAAACAGCACATGTCATCATGTCATGTCAAAATTGATGCTTAGACCTAATAACAGTTCCGCTTTTACAAGGTCGATGATCAGCTAGGTTTAATTGCGATTGCTATACAACAGGTCGTCCATAATGCTGAGCGCTCTCTCGCAAAAAGCATTAAAACGGAATGGGAGTAGGCCTACGAAGGACAAAATTATGCTATACTAAGTGTCAGAGGTTTGTAAAGTTTTGGAGACTACAACCCAGCGCTGTCCAACATTTGATGCTCAGCCAACAAGGTCAAATTCATCGAACAATCTATTAAGTTTAGTGTGCAAAATAAGAACAATATTGTGGAATGTGGGTCTTAACAGCAAATTCCGGGACAATTTGGGATCAGTCCGGGACACGGGACGCACAGGGCCAATTCCGGGACTGTCCCGGCGAATCCGGGACGGTTGGCAGCCCTTGTTATTTTGTAAGAGTTTGGTGCCACTTCTGTACCATTAAATTACATTAATGATGCCAGGTATAGCCATTAAAATAAATATAGGTTTGGCTTTGCCCTGTAGTTATGTTATTTGAGTATTGAGCAAGATCAGGGCTATTTGATGGAACATGCGAATAGAGTGGTGTGTCTGCTAGCCTTTAACCGTGCTGACGATAGGAGTTTACTTCAGCCGTCTTACGGAATCTCAACGTCTTAGATGCTGACAGCACAATTAAGACGCGAGGTTCTTGGTTTTCCCCCAAATTATGAGCATGCACCATTTAGTTAAATCATAGGCGTAGCCTTCTGTTGTGATGGTGGTGTCCAGTCGCGGTGGTGAAAGTCATCACCAGTGATTCCGTTAATGTGCGTCCTTGCGTCCGGGACGCACAAATTTTGACGCCGGACGCACAAAAAAAGGTGGTCCACCTTTTGTGGATTGACGCACAAATAAATTAACGATGCGTCCATGGGAATCTAATATAGAAAAAATACCCTGGGGTCCATGTGTCTCAGTTTAGGCGTTGCATATTTGCGTATACACCGACCTATAATTACACACACTGTCTGGTGAATGGTGAATAATTTATGCAATGACCTATTTATGAATATTTTATTTATTTCTCAGTGAATGACGTAGGGCTGCACACATGGTAAGCCTAGACAAGTTATCATGAGCGTTCCAGGCTTAAAAAGTAACGACCCTCGTCGGATAGATATTAAAATCAAAAAAATTGAAAGAAAAAGAAAAATGCTATAAATTTTTCTTGAAAATCGTGGGGAAGATTGGTGGTTATAGGCTAGTGTCCAAAAGTTTCCCTGTTTTTTAAATGATGTCTTTGTTGGCGACAATCGCATTTTAGCTGTCTCAGGCTCTGGGTTCATTCGTTCATTTCAAAAAGTTGCTTAGCCTAGCGCCTCTTCAAGAAGATAGTCCTCACAGAGGCGCTCTCCAGTCGATATTAATGCAATCTGTCTGACAACAGCTTTTGGTTTCAAATGGCTGTTACTTTGTTCTCAAAATTATTTTTTTTAAACTTCTATAGGCTTAGTCTATTATAGGTTTATAGCCTATTTGACATTTGACGCATCCACGACATAAGCCTATAGACCCTATTTGTTTCTATTTAGACCCACCTCTGGAGAAGCTGGTGATAATTTGCGAGTTTATGACTTAGGCCTAATATTTTCTGCATGTAGGCCTATTGGTAGCCTATATACGACTACAGATGCTTAAAAAATAGTACCATCGATAGAATGAATCTTTTATAGCTGATTTTAGCTAAATTAACGTTTGTAAACAGGTAAGCGGTAGAGCTAATTTGTACGTACGGCGTGTGGGAGGACTAAGGCAAAATTTCTTCGACGATAATTTCGTATTTATTAATGTTGCAGCATTCTCGCAAAGAAATTTCATCATTTCCGAAAATGCGGGCCCTTAAAAACTGCGGACCCGGGTGCTGCAGCACCCTTAGCACCAACCTTAATGCGGGCCTGCAGACAGGCAGACACTATTGGCGCATCCACATGGCGTATAGATGGCTGAGAACTGTAGACCTGGCGAGCAATTTGTTTAGCGAACACCTGACCCATCATGCAGTTGACTCAATGAGGAACTGTCGTGGAACATTCTGGCTACATATTCAATGGCAGCTTATCGTTATTGCGAGCATCGTTTTGAGTCATCACTGTTAAGTGACTCACTTATATAACTTTAGAGAAAGGGCTCACAATTTCATCCTCCCCAATAAAGACTCGTTAAACGTTATCCCAAGAATGTTATTCAAAAACATGTACTAACTATTTTGACCATAAGCTTTAAGCAGTCATACTGTTAATTTTGCTAATGTAAACCTACAGCGTTCTGTCGGTTGTTTATTGAATTAAACGAATATATATATATAATTTATATATATAGGCTATTACATGGACAACCTATATTTATTGGTACGGACTCTAGACTCTAGACCAGTCCTGGCTATTATTGTGGCGGTCGTCGGGTTGGACAGGCTTACCAGGAATGACCTTACCCTAAACCGTGTTCAATTCTCGGGGTTCTGGCTTCCCTAGTCTAGCAGAAGACTGACGAACTGGTTTTCAACAATTTTCTTAACGATGAAACTGACGACTGAATTCAATCACGAACAACAAAATCAACTGTTTAAACGTCCATAACTGTCTTTCACCGACGAAGAGTTCGTAGCTGTCTCTTACTGACGATAGCGACGAGTTTAAAACTAAAAGTTTGCAATTAACTTTCATCGACCTATAGCAATGAGTTAAGCTAAAAGTTCGTAGGCCTATTGCCTTTCATCGACGAGAACAACGAATTAACTAAAAGTTCGTAATTGTCTTTCGACTCAACTTACTCAACGACGAACTGTCCTGAATTGAATCGCAACTTATTCGACGAACTAACTTCCGATTGTCTGGTCGACGAGCTGACTTTTCTCGGGCTCGGGCTTCATTCGACTGACTGACGACGAACTTACTGCGCAACGACTCGACTGACGAACTTTTCTGACTCGTGACGGCTGACTAACTCTCTCTTCGATCGACTGACTCTCAACGACTCCTTTTCACCGACTGACTGGCTGACTCTGCTTCTTTCTTCTTTTATAGGCCTCCAGCCTGGTTCGGAGGAGCAGGCAGGCAGCCCTGACGAACAGGTTCGATTCAGCAGCAAGCGTCCTGAAGAGGCTGGTTCGAGCGAGCAGCTCGAAGAGGCTGCTAGCTGCTCGGAGAGGCCGTAGGCGACCCGAACAGGCAAGCAGGCGGCTCGGAAGGGCAGGTTCGAGCAGGCAGCTCGAAGAGGCTCGGAGGGGCAGGTTCGACTCGAGCAGGCGAACAGGCAGCTCGGAGGGGCAGGTTCGAGCAGGCAGCTCGAAGAGGCAACGAGCGGCTCGGAGAGGCAGGTTCGCTCCGAGCAGGCAGAAAAAGCACACACACAGCAACAACAAAATTAATTCTTCCCGCCAAACTTCCACACAATCACTATTTTCTACGTGTTCGGAGCGGCTATGAAAATGGGCGGAGAAATGATGACCGGAGACAGCCAAAAATCGGATTGTTCGATTCGATAATGGGTTGGACCTAATACCAGCATATAAGGCAATGCTTAATAATATAATTATTGCCTTTTGCGAATGATGCGATGCTGTGTATATGTGCGGGCTCCAGCCTTCAATTACTTAACATAAAGAATTATACAGAGAGGGCTTACATACTTGCTGACTATTTTTCTCGTTGAATGCGTTTACAGCTTCCTAAAAGGTTGTTCTGTGTTGTTCCGAATTTTCCTCTTGGCATTTGACCTTTAATTTGAGTGGCAAAAGTCAGACATTTGCGCTTGGTAGCAACCAACGGTTGATGCCTTTGAGCGTTTTGATACAAATTGATAGTGGCCTTAGAAAAAACGTTTATGTTTTATATAATAATAGGCCCAATAGCTATATTATGAACGGACTTTAGAAATTGCATCGTAGCCAAAAAATACTGTTAAGTGACTCATCGCCTACCCATGGATTAGTAAATTTTTATATAGAGGCCTAATGGGGAACTTCTTGTTATCCACGCCAGCGCCTTAATCTATGCAGCGTCGCGCATTTCTCGATTTGAATGAATTTCCGTTGAATGCGCCTCCTGCCTAGCTAATAATGGCGACACATTTTACAAGTTGCCAGGGTCACGATAACCTCACACTTTCTCTATGTGACGTCCGTCTGATGGGAATCAACATAGGCAGAAGGTCGCTTGAGACTTGTGCAATCCATACAGTAGCCTAAAGAGTAAACATGAAGGAATGACTAAACAAAACTAAAATAATACAAGACAAGAAAGACTTCTCACGCAAAGTTAGACATTCAAATATCAAATTCTTATCCCATGTTAAGAATTTTTATTCAATTAATGAACTCAAGAAGATTGATGAATTCACTGCAAACAGGCTGTTTGACAACACGCATCGTCCACACACTATGTTCGCCAAACGCGATAAAGTTGAATAAACACGCAGCTGATGAGGCGGCTTCTCGACCCAGAACCGAGCCGTCTTTGACTTGCAGGAAGCTACAGACCTTTGCGTAATGGGAGTATGAGAAATGTTGATAATGAGATGGGACTGGGTGTGTTCGTCTAACCTCCTCACTTCACTGTCGCAGCGGGTGTCACAACCGCCTGCGTCGCACAAGTCGTCATGTCGATCTGCGCACTTCTATGCTCATTAGTGTGGTCCTTAGCTCCATGTAAAAATATTTTTTGGAGAATTTTAAACGGGGCACCCTCCTAACTTATACCTTTAGGTTAAAAAATATTAACACTGAAAATTTTGGCGGATTTTTTTGAGTTTTAGGGGTCGCTACCGGATGTAACATATATCAATGTAAAGACACAGGTGAAACATAAAATATCGTATATTGTCTACTATTACTAGTGTACATGTATGATTGAATGCACAAATTTAAATAAATTCTGGTGGGCAATGGACCGTGCTGGAGGTGGACTAGTGGCCTGTGGACTGGTTTACTATTTTGGACAAAACGCATACACGGACATAAAATGTTTTTCCAGTTAATGTTTCCATTATTGCATCAGTCTTTTTGCAATGATAGGTATACCGTATATTTCTTCACAATCAATATAGCAGACTCTGCATCTGATCCTCATTATTTGTTTGAAGCTTGTTATACATGTTCATGAGTGTCACTCCACGCTTTGTAATGTCATTCACAACTTTCACTGAGCTCGCAGTGGCCTAATCTAACTTGAAGTTCTCGTGTCGTTTAACCATGTAGCCTACATCAACGTCTTATTGGAGAAAACGTGAAAAATCTCGTATTTTCCATGACAAAATCTTCCAGTTGCATTGAGCTTATTACAGCAGGTTCCAATGTTCTTCTTTGAAGTGGATGTTCGATCCAAGTTTTGTCCAAAGTAGTAATCATTTGGCGCTTGGTATAAATGGAAGCCCCATAAATCAAAGAACGCAAAAGTCACCAATTCCTCTGAAAGATACCAAAGGTCATCTAAACATTTATTCATTGCAACGTCTGGAACTGCACTGCAGGCCTCCAACTTAATTTAGGCATAAATTATGTGATAGCGACATGCACTCTACAACAAATCCTTGTCCAGCTTCTGTTCCAACAGGATGCAGGCACCATTTCTAAGTCCACTGTTCACTGATGTGGTGTCAAAGCACATAGATATGATATTTTGATCAGTAGCCTAATGTCCCAAGTCACAACCACTTCATACACTGCAGACACTGAAGATTTTCTTGTCCCGATGATAACTTCTATAAGCCGAGGATCTGGTCAACACTCTAGAAACGAGGACATGAAGACGGTCTACTATTTCTTTACTGCAGTCTGCAGATGTCTTCCAACAACTTTCCATCCCAGTGAATTATTAGAGAAACTCCTGGTCGGCATTCAGCTTTCAAGTTTTCACAAATTTTTTGCCGATTCTTTATTCACTCATTAAGCATTGAAAAACAATAGAGATTGAACTCTGCGGGATCATTGCCAAGACATTGTAGTGCGAAAGAAAGTAGGCCTACAAGTGTTGCATTTCTGTTACTCACTTTCACCGTGGCATTGTCAAGACTTAGGTCTATTGCCAACTTTGTGTTCTCTTTGACAATAGCGAAATTATACAATATACACGAAAAAACCAAAATGAAGCGAAATTGCCTCCAAAAGATGCAATGGCTGTGAATGCATTATAGAAAATAGTCAATAAAATAAGTAAGCAGGTGGCAATCAAGATGTCGGAGATGTTAATAAATATGTGAGTATAATATAGTTGTCTATTAAATTCTATCATAGCGATTAACATGGTTGGAAAGCATATTAATGGAAATTGTGCATAGTGGACCACAAAGCCCAAATTAATTCTAACCTTGAACTTTAACCTCTGGTAGCGACCCCTAAATGTCCTCAGATTCTCTCCAAAAAATTTCTCAATTTTTTTTCTCATCAATAGAAACCAACTTAGAGGGTGCCCCGTTATAAAATCAAACTTTTAAAAATAAGGACCACCCTAACAGACATCAGATCTATTAGCTCGAACTAACAGTTTATAAATCGTTTGAATTCGCAAGAAACTATTTGTAGGCCCTATTGTAATTTTCTTTTGGAATTAGGCCTAAGTAGCATATGACCTTTCAAAGTGTTGTCATAAAGTAGGGTATACGCAGATCAATCATTTGATTGGCTTCTCGAAATAAGATAAATAGCCTAAAGCTGGAAGAAATGTCATTGGTTAAATCCTAATTTCTGAAGCATATATAACTTATATAGGCTAGTTATAGGCTATAGTTTCTCATCTTCTTCTCTAACCCAAACTTGGAACAATAGTTAACTTTGTTTTGTGACTCCATTTTATAACTTTCATTAATTTTTACGACTTACTTTTGCTTCATAGGCTAATTTATTACGAATGCATTACTAAACGCAGAGGTGTATATTCCGGCCGTTGAAGATGAATTGCGTAACAACAGATTCTGTTGACTAGCAATGTAATTTCCAAAGTCAGTTAATAGCAATTATAATAAATATTACAATATATCTATAGGTCTAGGTCTAGCAGCTTCATAAATTGCGCAATGGTCAAAATCTATTTTGTTACCAAGCGAAAATGTTCTACATATCAAATTCCAGGTCAGATGTCAAGACGTCAATTGAAAAGACACGGGAAAAAACCTTTGTAAGGAACTTTGAAAGCATTATACAAAGAAATAGTTTTAAAAATCGAAAGTCCTCCACATATATTTCTTCCTATTAAATAATTCCATCTTGCGGAACATTGTTAATTTCGATAAATAGGACTGTTCTTTAAGACCCTACTACATAGTATTTATTAACCCATTAACGAACGATCCAATCTTCTAGTGTCTGTTCTCATCTCCTTACTGCCGTTCTTCCACAGCCTCCCCGCTGCTAATTATAGCCTAACTATCCTTAAAACGTCATTCGCTGTTTGCACACAAGTATTTCAAGGCAGACTCCTTGTAGTTCATCTACAGAGGATCATATTGACAGAGAGAACACATTGGTGTTTCACAATTCACGTCATTCCATTTGTAGCCTTTCGCAGGAGATGTATGCACGCACTTCTCGCTGCCACCGGAACAGTTCGGTTCACCAGTCGACCAGTTGGTATAAGTTAGCGGAAATTTTTCTCCAGGTCCTTGTTTCCAAACAAAAGGAGAGTTGCAAGTACTCGCATCTTGACGCTGAAGGCCAAGCCAGACCACTTCGCCATCCCAGGAGAAAGAATTATACATGCATATGCCAGTTGTGTCGTCTGCAACATAAAACAGTCCAATGCTGTTACAGTTACAACCATGTGCCACCTTCCTTTACTCCACGAATATCTAAACACAGATAAACGGTTTACAATGGGGAAATGCGTCAAAATGTAACAATGCAGAGCGGAAAATATGACACGAAAACATCGTTGGAATCCCAGGAAAGTCGTTACCTGTGTTACAGCAATAGATTGAGTTAAAAACTGGAATGCCATTCATTATGCAATTATGGGCGGAGACTTAGGGGTGACAGGGGACGGTCGCCTAATGTTTGGGGTGGGGGGTTCGTTCATGGTCACCACCCCATATCCATATTTAAGAAATAGCATTGTAAATTTCCACACGCTTATATTCAGGACATTTTTGTTAATTCTGGTAAATGATACGTTTTCAGGAGTCAAATGCTTTAAAATAACACATAGCCTAATGGGCTTCAAACCCTAGGTTTTAGTTATACGACAACCCCTAAAATCGTCATAAAATGCAGCCTACTCTGGACTCGAATAAAACCCGGCACCTCTGCCGGAGTGAACTCTAGTGCAGAGCCTACATGTAGGCTATGTTCGTTGCTTGCAGCCGGAGGGGTTGCAAGTTCGAATCTACCCCAAGCCGCCGTGTATAGCGCGTAGGGACCTTGGGCAAGTCCTTCACTCGCAATTGCTCAGTACTTCAGCGTAAAACTCCGATTCAGTGTCCGCGCTGTAGTCGAGAGCGCCTCTGAGTAGTGATCCTGAAGGGGCGCTATAACTAGTGCATAATTATACAAACAGTAATAACACATTCATTGACATTGATACTTATACGAAATGCAGGCAAATTCATACGAAACGGAATGCACAAGACATTTTCAAGAGGATGAAATGACATTGTATTCATTCCGCTTGATAGTGACAATGTTACTCACAAGTAAACGCAGAAGACAGGTAAGAAGCAACTGCGTCTTGTTGATGGGAGTCGTTGATAGCGACGAGATGCGAGTCACTGTAGTAAGCTTGACATCGTTGGCTGGCTGTCGTCCAGTTAGCGGCTTTCAATATGAGGAAGTAGCAGAGTCCGTCTTCAGGCATGTACTGGAAACCAGCGTGACAAACTATAAAACACAAAATGCTCTGAGTATGGACATCGATACAGGGAGCTATTTGTATTTAGGAAATTCACATGTTAGACTGAGTAGATATTAATTTATGATGTGAAGCTTAGTTAAAGTGATTTCAGTGGCGATATCTATCAATGAACCTTTTCTCAAATCAGGGCTCAACGACAGGTGCTTTCTCTATCGATGACTCATGATGAATGAGGAAATCATCCGTTGTTCTTTACGCATCTGTTAGGGTAGCCCGAATCAGCGATAGCAAGATCGATTGACGCACCTCAGCATCCACCACCTCCACCACCACCACCACTGCTATCACCACCCAACCACCACCACCACCACCACCACCACCACCACTACTATCACCACCCCACCACTACCACTACTATCACCACCCCACCACCACCACCACCAGCACTGCCACCATATAGCAGACCACGACTGAATCATATCCACCGTGCTTCCTCCATCATGTTCAAAAGCACGTGGAGAGTCAGTTGAGAAACTGGTTGAGATTGGACGAAACTTCTTTTCGTGCATCCTTGCCCGACGTTCCCGCCATCGCCGATCCCATATCCGGTCTACCGTCCACCACAGCAGACGACACACCAACCGTCAATGAAGCCACAGCTGTAGGTTGCGGCTGCACTCCACCGATCTTCCCATCATCGACCGACTGTGGTCTATGTGCCCTGGAACCAGTCTCAAGTCAGAAGCTGCGACGTCTTATCTTAGACTCTGCAGAGGCAGTCTGCGCCAGAGACATACCAGGATTCACCACCTAGGCTACATTCATCCTTCAGAGTGGTTTGTCGATACTCTACCCGCTTTCTGAACAGTAGTGGACTGCAATGGCTTCCTACGTGAGGGCTTCCTACCTGCATCGCAGAGAAGGTGTTCTTAATTTCTTGCATTAAATGCTTAAGCGTACGAATAACAAATAATCTATCTGCTATAATTATGTCGTTGTTGAGCTTTTGCAAGAAACCAAGTCCACTTACTGACGGAAATATTCCTTGTTTTGCAATAGCGATCATTGGCAGGAAGGTATAAGTCAGCCACTATGCAAGTGAACGGTTTCATCAAAGGAACGTAGGCAGGAATCAGGATAGAAGAAACCAACAGACCGTCTTCCATTGTTGTAGTCGCCCCATTGTTAACAGCATCACCATTGTAATCCGTCCATCGTATGGTGGGCTTGAAGTTACTGCTTGCGTATGTAACGTTGCATGTCAGCTTAACGTATTGACCGTGGAGCAACGACCGCGTACCGTTCGCAATTTTTTCTGTGTGTGTAGCATTGTCTTTGCACACTGGAAACGATCCTGCGTTGATTAATAGCATCAGTGTCATTAGCATAAATCTGCAATCCATTGATTTTTTAAACCCGTACTCAACAGAATGAAAAGTTCATTCGGTGAAAGTTTTAACTCATTATAGGAGTCTGACCTTTACAAAATAATGAATGCATCAATAAATTAATTTGTACAGCTATGATATAATGTGGGGCATGGAAGAATTGTTAGAAATATTGGCAAATTTCTAATCGTGCACAGTAAGATAACGCCGAACAATCGACGCAATCATTATTAATTATCACAAATATAAATTCTATTTGCGCAGCAGAAATAAAGCTTTTGCTGTAGGCCTAGACATGTCGCTTTTGTCTCATTCTCTTCTAATTAGTTGAAACAGTGATAGAAAAAATAAAATTACCTTGGTCGCGACAGCAGTTTATATCACTGATCTGCTCAGAATAAAACAAACAAAATTAATGTAAGTAACTATAAAAAATATTCAAATCAGAAATAAGGTGACACTCCGAAGACTCGAAAACAAACACTTGTAGTAGCCTACATTCCACAAAGTGTTCTGATTACTTTTCTCGGGTCATGCATAGTCATTAGACCTACACCGAAGACTGTTCTTGGTTAACTATGTTTCTGCTGCATGACATAGA
>OX457036.1:88416986-88536486 GCA_949752735.1 Lumbricus terrestris
GTCAGCCACTCGGGTCCCTCTCCTCCAATTGTCTCTGTTTCCAGTGTCTTCTTTCTTCATTTTGAGCAGCTTCAGGTCCTGTTGTATCACGTCCTCCCATCTATTCTTCTGTCGTCCCCAGCTATCCTCCTCTTTTCTCATATAGCCTAATAATTATTACTGTCACATTACAACAACTGCTTACGTTTCAAGAAACTGTCCATTAGGCTAACTTAATTATCAGTTTTTTGCCAACGAACACGTCCACTTCCGTCTCAGAACGCTCAGAATGCTCTTCTCCTAAACTATGCATTGTCCGATTTCAATCATAAGTATAAACAAAATCAATAAATGATCAATTTCTTTCGTAACGATGGAATATAAAGACAAATCTGGAGCACAAAAACGAAAATAGGCAAATAAGTTTGAAAAGGCAAAAGTTGGCAGTCGCACACTATTATAGGCTATTTCAAATCGAAATCTCAAAAGAGGATAAATGAGAGCCTGTAATCTGTCCTATGTTCGGCATCGGTTGATTCTATAGTGATCATAGCCGAATGGATGAAATTGAAATTTGTGGTGTTAGTTTCGTTATTCCAAAAGATGAAATTATAAACAAGACTTAGCCTATGAAAATGCTGAAAATTATATAGAGCTGTAAAAAGGCTTGGTTTCGATCTTGGCACTCTACCGCCAGGGCCCGTACCTACACAAACGATTGAGACCGTATAAAGGCTGTAGGCCTATACTATAATAATAAATTATTAGCCTATTACAAGAATCGACCCAACAAGACATCCGGACAATTTTCCAGGTGATGATCGAAGAAAGAGCATTTCCAAAGTGCATTCTTAAGGTTCATACGCAAAATGGAGAATTACCAGGATATTATAAACGATTTTGATGCAGTTAAATCCAGAAAGGTTGGTTTTTATTTGAAAATTGAATTCTTAACATCAAAAACTGATTTAAATCATAAATGTAATCTATGCAATATCGTTCATTCGTACCCACCCTTTTGCTACATCTATTTGTTTTTATTGAAATTTTGATCAAAAAGCATGAAGATAGTTTAGGGGCCCGTGACTGCTCAGCCCAGGGACCCGGAATTTCTGTCGGCGGGCCTGGTCTACCGCCTTGTAACAATTTCATACAGCTGAAATTGATAATAGAGTTACCTCACCCATGCGGTGTACTATGGCAGTATTATTCTCAAAACTCGAATAGCCTACATTTTCTGTCTTGTGGCAAACATCTAACAATACAAATAATAATTATCATATTAATAGCCCATCCTTGCTTCTGGCAAAACATGAATTCTTTTTTAAAAATGAATTGTCAAACTGTATACACCAATCTGAATTAAGAAGAAGAGCAGTCTCTTGAGTTAGTGACACTGAAGTGTTAACGACTTCATCCTCTTAGTCTCAGCATATAGGCTACGAGAAGAACGTGCTGTCAGTCTTCTCCCTCACCGTCTCATCTTCACACAGACATAGTGTACAATCGGTGTACTCATTACAGCTGATTTAAAATACATGTAGAGTGTGCATGCGGTACTGAAACCTTCAGCCAAATTTCAACCCTGCAACAGATTTGAACTCTCACAACTCGGGATTTCCAGACAGTCTAACGCGCTAACCGCTACACTATTATCCCCTCCGAGTCTGAAGCAAACGTTGGCCCTGCTGTTGCTTTCAAATAAGCCTAAGCTATTGTATGACAAATGATTAGTCGATCCTGTGTTTAAAACATAATAATACATGCAGAGAATCTTCGATGCTATTATACGCTGATTATTATTATATATATCGACATAATGGAAAAGGATTCCGTAAATCGTAATTTCATTATTGTAGTCACCAACTGTGCATTGTTCTATCAGACCGCGTAGGGTTGTGAAACGGCGTCATTTCAATGTCTGGATACATTAACTATGCTCGTTGTATTCTAAGCAATAATTGTCAAAGCAGCATACAATAAATTATTTTAGTTCGCAAGCTTTGGCTTCCATTCAAGCGAAACGGGCAGGCAAAAGCTATAGATTCAAATGCAGCAACGCTTTGTTGTGACATTTGGATGGCTTCAACAGAATTTAGAACCGAAATTAATAATTGTATTGTATTTACTGCTCAATGCGCGTGTGCCGGTGTCACGTGATATTCAAACACCCCTGAAAACTATCCGGGGGAAATAATTAATCTATTCCAACGGATGGAATTAACGGTCTAGACTATCGGGGGGGGATAAACTTTTTTGAAAAATGCATATAATTGAAAATTTTCTGCTGCAATAAAAATTTAAAGTGACTCTGATTGTTTTAAGTGTCCTAAGAGCAATGCTCAGAGAAAGGCAACTCGAATTTATTTAGTGACTCTGAGTGTTCTTAAGTGTCTTAAATGTTCTTCGTGCTCCAAAACCAAAGCAAAAAATTATCTAGTAGGAATAAACATGCCTGACATTCAAAACAAATCAGATGGAAATTAATTTTCAAAAATAAATACACGATGAAGTGGCTTTTTTGACTTCTCTTCATTTGGGAGGATGCAATTAATACGGGGGATGCTCTATTTCTTGACACCGGCTTGACTAACTGACTGCAGATTGGCTCAAAATGACGAGGAAACGTTATTTAGCTGAAATGTTACGCGTTGTCTTGGTGGGAAATGGGATTAATAATATTATTGTGCGTCCTATCAATAATAACACCGTACACGGAACATTGCAGATGTGAGTTGCGTTCAAGTAAACTCGCGCAGAACCACAGTGAGACGTTTGATCGGCATCAATGGTTTATGAACTGATGCACAGAGAGAAGAAAAATGATGAGAAGTAATCGTTAAGCTTACTATTCGGATTCCATCGGCAGGAGGTTTCACCCGTGGACATAATTCCATTCAGACGGATTTTGTTCGATACGTTGTCTCTGCACAACTTTAGATCGAGCGCATGGGCGGAGTTTATCAGGGGCTAGGGGGGCTAAGCCTCCAAGAAGCCCATAGTCATTTTTTTACTGTGTAAATGGTCTATTTTTTTGGGCTTAGCATTTCCAACTGATGACTAATAAAAGGTCATCAACCTTTTCGGCCTGGAAATACATAGTAATTTTCCTCATATTTGAACTTGACGACTAAAAAAAAGGTCATCAACTTTTCTCGTTTATCAATTTTTTTGGGTGCCGTGCTTTCTGGACCAAGTTTTTATTCCCCCCCCCCAAAAAAAAGAAAACCAAACTCCGCCCATGATCGGGCGTCGCTTTGACAAGTATTCTAATAGGCCTAGGCCCTATTCGCAGCACGATCAAGGCGCCATGTTGTAGTGGAATAAAGGCATGAGACATGGTCGAGATAAAAAAGAAATGTTTATAATTATGCAAAGAGCATAATTTGAAAAGAGATTTAATTGTATTGTATCTGACAATTTATAAAGCACTTCTCGCAGCAAGAGCTATTCAGAAGCGCTCCCAGTGCGTGCGACTCCGAGAGAAAAGACAGGTTTTAAGACGATAGAAGGATTCGGAAAGACTACCCGAATGAATGGCATAGCAAACTGGCAGGAGAGGTTCATTCCATAGGGGGAACCTAGATGCATGCTGAGTGTCTGTACCTGCGAGAGAGACCAGTGGTGTAAGATTATGGGCGAGACAAAGATAGACAGGCCTATGTCTGTGTGTGTCAGAGACAGACAAACAAATGCCAAGACAAAGCACAGCTGGTATAAATGGTTATCATTCAGAGGATGTGAACTGCGGTGTAAATTATTCCTATAGAGACACCTGCTTCAATCTCAGACTCTCAATCAATAATCAGGACAACGTCTGTCTGCAGCCTAACCTGGCTCCATGCTAACCTGTTTATGACAGATGGATGTAGGCTACACTACGTAATCCTACATCGATTCCAGTTTAAACTTTTTAAAAAGAACCAAGCCATAAATTCGTTACAAAAAGCATAGGCCTACTAGGCCGAGCATACACGTCACTTTTAAAGACATTGATTTTAGGATGATAGTCATAATAACCATGATATTAACCATGATAACAACCATGGTAATAACCATGATAATAACATGATAATAACCATAATAATAGCCATAATAATAACCATAATAATAGCCATAATAATAACCGTAATAATAACCATAATAATAACCATAATATTAGCCATAATAATAACCATGATAATAACCATGATAATGCGGTATGCGACTCTGAGCGACATGTGAGCAGGTCCTAATTAACCAGTTAACGATAAGAGTCTGGAAGACCTCATTCTCATTCCATGGTGTGGTGGTATTTGCAGTTTAGCATCACTGTGTGGTAACAATGACCATTAGCGACGCCCTCCTCCTTTAACCAGGCTTGAGACTGGCACCGGCAGAGTGCAACCAGTGGCGGAGTTATTCCGTGGTGTGCTGGTCCCTGCCGTTTTTGGAATGCGACGGTCCTGCCGTCTGACGACTACGATAGCACATCTAACTCGATAAATTACTCACAGGGGTTTCATCCAGTATATTATGGAGTTAGATGCCCGCCATGGTCGGTAGGTGGCAGAATATCTCCATTGCTAAAGATTTCCAGAACTTTACGCACTCACAATGGTATTTAAAGAGAACGTTCAACTTGCTTCGGGATAGAACAACAGAGTTCACTTCTACTTCGAAGTATCATCAGCGTTATTTGCATTGTTTATTTATTTTCTTTTTATGGGTGTATCCTATCCTATCCTCTCTTCTGCATTGCTCGTTGTCAAGCGACCATCTTTGGAAGCATTTAAATTGCAGCACTGCACAAGACCTATCTTTCTAAATAATTAGCTTACCCGAATTCAACTGCCATTCAATTTTTTAACCCATGTGCGGCGTCTTTTTCTTTGGTCTCGACCGAGTTATGGCGCTATAAAAATCAGATTATTACGATTATCATTAATTTATTATTATTATTATTGATATCATTATTATTATTATTATTATTATTATTATCGTAATTATTATTAATTATTATCACTGTTCTTAATAATAATAATATTATTATTATTATCATTATCATTGCTACTATTAAAGAAGCCAACTACGACGATCGATATATCGGTAACGACGATCGTCAGCAGCAAATTCCATGCAATCAGAACCAGGGATACCACTCATAGCTTTTTCCACCTAGATCTAGGTTTTTCGGCCTTATCTAGATTTCTAGGGGTTTTGGTCGAGATCTAGGTTTTTGCGACAGCGGATTTTCTGACATTTTTTCCGAAATATAGATCCTAGACATTTTTCGGTGGAAATATACGAAACAGTAGTAATACGGAGGAAGAATTCTGATTTTGCAGCGAATGACTAAAAAGGGTCATCAGGAGATTTGAAAGGAGAAAATATGAAAATCTTGAAATTCTCGGACCTGAAAGACTAAAAAAAGTCGTCAGAAATATCAAGCCCTAAAATTCAATGCATTTTTCAAAAATTCCCGATCTAACCTTTTCTAGCCTTTTTCGGCCGGATCTGACTTTTTTAAATCAGAGTGGCATCTCTGATCAGAACGAAGAAGATGTTAGGTGAACGGCAACACATGGGTCTATCCACAGATCAACTCTCTTGTCTGCTCCCCCCTCGTCTATAGATAGGAAACTCCTTTACTCTACATCGATCAGCTTCTGAAGGCCTACACTGGTTTACTATTCCTGTGAGAAAACACGTCAAAACTCGTTCTTTCTAACTGAATTTATAAATGCTTATAATAACAACATATGCGCTATAGGAGGCCCTTTGTAGACCTACGTACATAATAATTATAATTATATAGGCATAGCCTATATGCCTATATATATATATATTTCAATCATAGCGATCAATGCTATATGGAAAATTATTGTAAGTTTTGATTCCGAAAATTTACATAGCGCTTCTTCAAGAAACCTATTCAGAAGCGCTCTCTGCGCTGGCCTACTTGATGCTAAGTGTCACTAAGAACAAATATATTACATCAGTTAGCAAACAATGCACAGTTAGCTGGAAGAGTCACCGTTGGCAGGCACACACACACACACACACACACACAGGTGGAGCCAACCAACAGATTTCATCAGCAGCTGATAGGTGGCGTGGATGGATGTTCGGAGTTTTGTGCTATATTATACAAGAGTTCAGTATTGTGATTCCGTCCGTTTCCGACATTTTAAATGATCATGTCATATTTGACAAGTAGAAGTAACAGAATGAAGTAGCCTAAGAGAATGCGCCTAACATTGTCTTCGTCTTCCCTGCTCCAAAGTTTGTTTTGAATCGCCTACTACATAAGCAGACGCCACTCGTCGGGTGTAATAAATGATTGCATTCGAATAAAATAATCAATTCAAATCAATCATGCCATTGGAACCAACCAATCAATCATAATCACTGTTGCGTGCAACTCTAACACAATCAAGCACTAGATTATAAGTCCGTAAGAAACATCTGCTGCTGCTGCTGATGATGATGCTGCAACTACCACGAAAGGTATACTTCTGCCGTTGGGTGAACTTAGTGCCCCAATTTACTTCTAATGATCTAATCATTAGGGTATAGCAAGAAATGTGTTTTTGTTTAAAATGAACTTTGGCATAACTTAAAAGGTTGCTCCTGGTCCTAAATGAAAGAACTGAAGAAAAATTGCATCAAATTTATTGCATCTAACTTTGCCGCCGAGCACCTGAAGTTTAGTCTACTTTCGCGGCTGCAAACCATGGCAAAAACACATATCATGCAAACGCGAGAACAATGGTCATGGAGAAATTGACAGAAAAGAAAGAGAAAGGAAAGAGAACAACAAGAAGTATTACAAATCTCAAGGACAGTGTAAAGTATAGATGATACACCAGACAATGCTTCTAGCTGTGACACAGTTGACTCCGATTCCACAGCATCAGAATCATTATGAGGACGTTTAGGCTATATGCGATCTGAAGGAAAAACATGCTCTTGCTACACCAAGTCACTCCCAGCTTTGCCAAGGGAATGCGACAGATATAGTTTCTCCAATGCAGTTGGTGCTGCACTTGCAACAGAAGTAGGTCTACTTGTGGACTATGGAATTGTGACTGATGATGACCGAAGTTCAGCTACTGACAGATTGTGGGAAGAGAGAGAGAAAGGTTTCGTAAAACATTAGGCTATCCGATGGAAGAGAAGATAACGTGAAGCTACAGCACTGTATTTTGACGGTGGGACAGATATAACTATATGCTTGCAGTCATTTGGTCATAAATATCAAATAATGGAAGTGCATACATGCTTGATACGAGAACCATATAGGATCACTTTATTTAGGGCATATCTCACCAAACAGTGGATTAGCCGCAGGAATTTTCGAAACAATGCGCGAATTCTTGTCAGTTCAATAATAGCCGTTCGCTGTGATGGAACGGCGGTAAATACAGAAAAGCATTCTGGGACAATGGAGTAATAAGAAAGCTGCAGTTACATGCAAGCATCCTCTCCAGTAGTTCATCTGCATGTTTCATTTCAATGAGTTGACGTTACGACATTTATTTGCTCATCATTGCATCAAGCTTCCTGTGATATTAGAACATTCACAATCCCAAAACTGAATTTAGAAGCCACTGTCTACTGTGTTCTAGTGAACTGGTTTGATGTTTCCAGACTTGAACCTCAAATAACTTGCAAGTTTAAGAAAAATAACCTTAAGGAATATATTAAAACTGGCAGTTTGTTAGATCTTGAAAAATACTATTACCACAAGCATGCATTCAAAGTTGCTATAATAGGTAGTACAGACGCAGCATGGTCAGTTTGTAGAACGTAGAGAAGGCCACATTCAAAGAAAGCGCGAATTCCTCAAAAACGTGGTCAAATATACCACAACAAGTGAGTGGACTATATAATATGAGTGAAACGCATTGTCAGCATTTGAACATTTTATGAAGCGTAATTAAGGACAACAAGTTTCTCTCAATTTTAATAATTCATTCCATTTTTAAGTTAGAATAATGCATTGGAGACCGTCCATAAATGACGTCATGTAACTGGAGGGGAGAGGTCAGTGGTCACACATCTATGACGATTTGTGACGGTCCATTGCTAGATATCATGTGACTTTTGTTTTAACGTGTGACGAGGGGTCAAAGCAAAGCTCGAGGGTACGTACCGTACGTATTCTATTTTGTGAAAGGTACGTGCGTATTTTAACGTACCCTATTTTAGGGTACGTAAACAATAATAAAATACGTTAGCCTCGTCATTGCTTATTATAAGAATTTTCGATTAAATTTTAACAAACAATCGCAACGTATACACTATACAAGTATACAGCGTAGTGAATTGCTGCAATGCTAACCTATATTGTAGGTCTGTGTTTATCCAGCATACAGTGCACTTAATGCACTAATTAATGTCAGTTAGTCGGCTCAGTTCCGCAGCAGCGCTTAAAAGTCCAACTCTAAGGAAAAGGTTAACCAGTTGCATCCAATTAGCCTAATTATTACAGAAGAATTTATCGAATTAAATTTACTGCTACGTACGCTACCGGAAATACCGATTTAAATAACGCATACTGTTGACTGCATGTATACGTACTGTAACGTACATGTACATGTAGGTTATGGGCAGTTGGCGGCGCCAGGATTTGAGCTTTGGGGAGGGGCTGAAGCCTTCCGAAGGAAATTTTCCATTTTCATTCGCCAAAATTTCTCACGACCTTTTTTTAAAGTCATCCGGCCGAAATCTCATGGAAATGTTTCCATTTTCATCCGGCAAAATTTCTGAGGACTTTTTTGGCCATCCGTTCGAAAATCGTGCAAATATTTCAGTTTTGCAAGTAAAAAACCGGGATTGCCTTTTTTAGGGGGTTTAGCCTTTTATAGGAGGGCTTAGTCACCACACCCCCTACACCCGCTTGCGCGCCACAGGCTATGGGTCGCCGAGTAAGCCATAAAAATTTTTTGCACATGTATGGTACCGTACGTACCATACGCGTATTCTATTTTTTGAAAGGTACGTACGTATTTTAACGTATTCTATTTTAGGGTACGCGTACCCTCGAGCTTTGGGTCAAAGAGATCACGTTAAATTGCGTGACGTCATTTATGGACGGCCCCTTGCTTGTGGATCATGGATGTCGGAATTGCCAAGCAAATTCACATGCTGTGCCATAAAATGTGGCGCACAATATTCCTATTTTAAGCCTAATTAAGACTTCAGATAAGAAAATAGTAAATTTCAGTAGTGTTAATGCAATGCTCAATAGTGCGATATACTCGAATAACTTCAGGGCCATGGCGGCAAAGTTAAGCAGCATGTCAGAAACAAAATTTCTATACCAGACACTATAATATGCATAGGAGCAACAAATTAATATATGCCAAACATAATCCTTTCTGGTCACTATGCCCTACTAATCATGTGTCAGACAGTGACGCGCTTTCTCTGTTGTTGACCCCGTGGTCTGGAGTGGTCTACCTCCATACTTGCTTCTGACACGTTCTATCCCAATCGTAAAGCTGTCCTCTTCAGCCAAAGTTGGGTAGGAATCGCTGCTGAGTAACGGACGATAAAGAAAAATCATCGCGATGAATGAATTATGTTTTGATGAATGAAAGAATAAATTAGAAGAAAAAGAAGAAGATTTAGAAGACTAGTAACAACAAGATTATTTCTATCGCGTTCTTAACGCGGCATTGCAAAGTCGTTTTGTATAATGAAATTCGAGGGTAGACCTATAGGTGCGATCAAAAGCCGACAGAGAAAACACAGCCACATGACATTATAGAAAAGGTCTACTAATGAAACTTTCAGTCAAAAGAACGCCCTCGCCTTCACTCTTCTCAACTCTCGCTCGCTCGCTCTCTGTTTCTGTCTCTCTGTCTCTCGTTGTCTCTCTTTTTCTCTCTCTCTCGGTCTCTGTCCCTGCCTCTGTTTCTGTCCCTGTCTGTATGCCTGTGTCTTTCTGCATGTCTGTCTGTCTTTCTGTCTGAATGCATGTGTGTATGTTTGTGTCTCTCCGTTGGCGGCGCTAGGGGGCTAGGAGGATAAGCCCCCCTCCCCTAAAAAGGTCATTCATTATTTTTCCATGTAAAAATAACATTTTTGGACGAATAACCCCCTTTAACCCCCCTCCCAAATATCCGTAAAGGTGCGCACGAGGTTTGGCAGACAGCTTGGCGGTCACGGAAAAGGACAAGTTTTTTCAAGATTTCGACCAACCAAATGACTAAAAAAGGTCATCAGAAATTTTGACAGGCGAAATAGAAATTTTTCTTGAGATTTTGGTCGATGAAAAAAAATTTCCGCCGCAAATTCAGCCCCCCCCCCCAAAACACCTGAAATCCTGCCACTGTCTCTCTCTCAATATAACATGTCCATCTATAATCCAAGAACAATACTAATAATTATAGCATTAATAGCGACAACATGACCGACATCATCGTCTTGTGCTTTTCCTCCACGGATTCCTCATCTACAATGGATCGCACTGACAGAGATAGCACAAAGCTTCTTCACATGCTATGTCATTCCACTTGTATACATCTCCCGCCGACATTGCGTGTACACAAACCTCATTACCACTGCCACAATTTGGTTCATTTCTCGCCCAATTGCTATACGTTACAGGACTTTCTTTTGCCGGCACTGGTTTCCAAACGAAAGGTGATCCGCAGTCGCTCGTGTTTTGACGCTGTGCGCTGAGCCACACAGTATTTCCAAAGGGAGGCCAGAAACTGTTTATACATACACCAGATGTATCATCTGCAACATGAAAATTGGACATCACTATCTGAACTTAGATAGCTTTGAGAGCAAAAACGTTTTCTACACTGTGTAAAAACACGACGCCGCAATGAATTTTTTTAAATAAGTTTATTTCACGCGCAGTATTCAAGACAATGACATTGACTATTTGGAAGAGATGTTGAACTTTAGAATGAGCGTAGTAGACGCAGAGCTGGTTTAATTTACCCAGAGCGTTTTGCCAAAAAAGGGGTTCTCTTTGAGAATTATATTCTACCATCGGCTAGACCAGCTGTTCTCAACCTGTGGGTCGCGACCCCCACGGGGGTCGCCTAACAATTTGCCAGGGGTCGCCTGGAGCCTTCAGAAATGTAATAGCAATTTCAACGCTACAACGTAGCAACTTAAAATAATACCTATTCATTAAATTTGTTATGATTCATTCGTTAGATTGAGGCAGCTAATCTATTTTGTTGCCATTTTAGTTTCCAACTATAAATTCCACCTTTACCATTCTTCTAAAAAATTCTCGGTTTTCTCAAAGAATCTATTCTGTCAGCTAGTGAAGCTTATACATGAGCGGAGACTTTGGAGGACAGAGAAAATTTCTTGGTAGGGCCTAGCTGCTTATAATTATGTTTCAGAAATATTTCATGAAATATTAGCATTATAAATTTCTAGTGTTATCGGCTGTTTATCTATAACGAGCAATTTTGTTAAGATGCTAGTTTAAAATGCTATTATCACCTGTGTAAATTTAGAGTTTGAGCAGTGGGGGATGGAATATTATTTATTGAAGCCTTAAACCAAGTCTCTGAGCACTGAAATCTCGAATAATTTTTGTTAAGATGACTGCATAAAGTGCTTCCACTAGTGTACAAAAAAATTAAACAACGGGAACATTTATTAAATTCTAAAACCATGCCTATCAGCATTGAAAGTTGGAGAAAAAAAATTGAGACGACGGTTTAAAATGCGACCACTGCAGTACGTGTGGAAAGTAGAAACGTAAACAATGGGAGGGGTACTTCGGAAGCCTTAAACCACGAAGATATGCACTGAAATAACGAGCAATTTTGTGGAAATGGCAGTCTAAATTGCTACCATTGCAACGTGAAATTGTTTTTTAAAAATTCGGTTTTTGGGAGGGCATATCCCCACCCCAAGCCCCTCCACACAGCTCGGCACATGCACTAAGAACACAGGTTAGGTTTCTGAAAGTGATAGTCTAACAAAACGAATCAACCCGGCGAAATGAGTGTTAAGAAAAAAAGAAATACTGGCCAATTTTCAGAGTAGCCTATTGTTTAATAGTTGCAGCATGAATAGAGAAACTACAACGTTTCAGTAGTCATGACATTTTTCCGGTCGAATTGATGAAAACAAACAAATAAACTGAAGCGCCATTCAGATACTAAACATCCCAGCTACGCAGGAAAGCGTGACCAGAATTTTCCAAGAACAAAGCTGATGATGCAAAGAAGGCTCACTTAGAGAGTTTTAGCAGCAAGACGGCTGTTGAAGTTCACAAGGAGAATATAGACTTATGAAATCTAATTGCCGAACAGGTAGGTAGCTCATAGAATTGCAAGAACTATAGGAAACCTCACACAATTATTGCCAAAAGCAGTTTTCGAAAATTTATAAAGTGAAAATGCATAGGCTAATTATGGACAAAATGCAGTGAAGGGGAAGGGTACCCGACTAACTCGATCAATCTCGTTGTAGGGGTCGCCACAACTTTCGAAATGATACCAAGGGGTCGCCTCACTGAAAAGGTTGAGAACCGCTGGGCTAGACAAAGACTTCCGCTTTGAGATGGTATAGGTAAGGCACAGAGGGAAAATCAATAATGCTGGCCATTCCCATTCTGGCCGTGGTGGAAGGACGTCCCCAAAAGTTGAGCCATGTCATTATCCTGCCACACGGATGACATTGTGATGCGATACAATACAGACGGACAGCATCATCTCCGCTACGGTTAAATTCTCTATTACTACATGAGCACATTGCCACACACAATAATTGTCATGTAATAGCTCGGCCACCATTATTGAATTTCCTCGGGCATTTGTCAGTGCTGTCTAACTAAACACAAGAAGTAATACCTTTATTGAGATTTGTGTAGCCTACTGTCGAAGTACCCTATAATTGACGCGCAAAACTGACTGCAATGGTATATGCAGCAAATGGCATTCATTCCGCTATACCTGTCAACATTGGTACTCACTTATAAACCGAGAAGAAAGGTAAGAAGCCATTGCGATTTGCTCATCCATGCTGCTGATTACCACGAGTGTCGAGCCACTATGAAACTCTTGACATCTTTGAATGGCTGTAGTCCAATTGACTGTTTCATGTATGAGCAGGTAGTAGTGCCCAGTTTCGGGTATATACTGAAAGCCCGCAGGACAAACTAGAAAGCACAAAATGTAATGCACAAAAATTAATGATAAATTCATCATTACGTGACACATAGCATAATTTAAATGATTATCAGAGTCATATCATATCGATCACTGACTTATTGTGACCAGTGCCGGCGCTAGCACCCCCCCGTACCCCACAATTGGGGGGGGGGCCGAGTTTGAAAGGGGCCCCCAAATTTAGCTGGTCATTATGCCTATTAAATTTTGTGACTGTGCAGATCCGTTCAGGTGCATGTCTCAACTAACCCTATGGCACTGCCACAGCAGACCTAATGCAAATACTATACTGATTTTGTACGTAAGTATAAAACCATTTAAACTAACTCAGGCAATTTCGTCCACTTTCTCAAACACAATGCTTATAAATTGTAACTTATTCTAATTGCTAATTGGATGAGGCCTCAAAATAAAACCTGCGTGAGACCCAAACATTAAAGCCTGTGTAGGGTCCCATATGTCCTTGGTAGGTGTCTGATCTCAAGTTTGCAAGGGGCCTCAAATGTAGCTGGTAATTATACCTTTCATAACTGTTCAATCCTGAAACCACACACCGAATTATGTTTTAACGCAAAGCATACAAAATTATATTACTCAAACCAATAGAGCAGCGGTTCTCAACCTGTGGGTCGCGACCCCCACGGGGGTCGCCTAACAATTTGCCAGGGGTCGCCTGGAGCCTTCAGAAATGTAATAGCAATTTCAACGCTACAACGTAGCAACTTAAAATAATACCTATTCATTAAATTTGTTATGATTCATTCGTTAGATTGAGGCAGCTAATCTATTTTGTTGCCATTTTAGTTTCCAACTATAAATTCCACCTTTACCATTCTTCTAAAAAATTCTCGGTTTTCTCAAAGAATCTATTCTGTCAGCTAGTGAAGCTTATACATGAGCGGAGACTTTGGAGGACAGAGAAAATTTCTTGGTAGGGCCTAGCTGCTTATAATTATGTTTCAGAAATATTTCATGAAATATTAGCATTATAAATTTCTAGTGTTATCGGCTGTTTATCTATAACGAGCAATTTTGTTAAGATGCTAGTTTAAAATGCTATTATCACCTGTGTAAATTTAGAGTTTGAGCAGTGGGGGATGGAATATTATTTATTGAAGCCTTAAACCAAGTCTCTGAGCACTGAAATCTCGAATAAGTTTTGTTAAGATGACTGCATAAAGTGCTTCCACTAGTGTACAAAAAATTAAACAACGGGAACATTTATTAAATTCTAAAACCATGCCTATCAGCATTGAAAGTTGGAGAAAAAAAATTGAGACGACGGTTTAAAATGCGACCACTGCAGTACGTGTGGAAAGCAGAAACGTAAACAATGGGAGGGGTACTTCGGAAGCCTTAAACCACGAAGATATGCACTGAAATGACGAGCAATTTTGTGGAAATGGCAGTCTAAATTGCTACCATTGCAACGTGAAATTGTTTTTTAAAAATTCGGTTTTTGGGAGGGCATATCCCCACCCCAAGCCCCTCCACACAGCTCGGCACATGCACTAAGAACACAGGTTAGGTTTCTGAAAGTGATAGTCTAACAAAACGAATCAACCCGGCGAAATGAGTGTTAAGAAAAAAAGAAATACTGGCCAATTTTCAGAGTAGCCTATTGTTTAATAGTTGCAGCATGAATAGAGAAACTACAACGTTTCAGTAGTCATGACATTTTTCCGGTCGAATTGATGAAAACAAACAAATAAACTGAAGCGCCATTCAGATACTAAACATCCCAGCTATGCAGGAAAGCGTGACCAGAATTTTCCAAGAACAAAGCTGATGATGCAAAGAAGGCTCACTTAGAGAGTTTTAGCAGCAAGACGGCTGTTGAAGTTCACAAGGAGAATATAGACTTATGAAATCTAATTGCCGAACAGGTAGGTAGCTCATAGAATTGCAAGAACTATAGGAAACCTCACACAATTATTGCCAAAAGCAGTTTTCGAAAATTTATAAAGTGAAAATGCATAGGCTAATTATGGACAAAATGCAGTGAAGGGGAAGGGTACCCGACTAACTCGATCAATCTCGTTGTAGGGGTCGCCACAACTTTCGAAATGATACCAAGGGGTCGCCTCACTGAAAAGGTTGAGAACCGCTGCAATAGAGCATTACCCTTCAACCAAAGAGGAGACTTGGGGGTGTGGGCAGGGGCACGGCCCCACAATTTGTGGTTGGGACGGAATCCTTGTATCCCCAATATTTCAGAAATATTTCATAAGTATCATCCACTGCCCATCAATAATGATCAATTTTGTTCAGATGACAGCCTATAAATTACAGTTGGCAAATCGGATAAATTTAAACAATGGAGAGGGACACTGTGAAGTCCTAAACCACGACTAACAGCAATGAAAAAGAGCTATTTTTGTAAAGATGACAGCTTAAAATTTCTACCATTACAGCATGGAAATTCCAAAAAATTTAACAATTGGTATGGGACATTTATTGAAGTCTTACACCATGTCTTTCAGCACTTATATTATGAGAAATTTTGCTGAGATGACAGCTCAAGGTATGGGGGGCCTCAAGTTTTTCTTTGGGGGAGCCTCAGGTACCCTAGCGCCGGCACTGATTGTGACTATTATTTTGTGATTCAACTTTGAAAACTTAATTTTATTGTCTTATATATGTACTTTTCGTATCAATGTATGCAATAATAATTTTTTTGACTGCTTAATTTATTTTTATTCAGAGATGAGGGCAATGCCTTCAAAAGTTTCTTCAGCGCTCATTCCTGACTAAAATTCAAAGTGAAAATGAAAAACATGCCTACATTCGGTTAAGTCTCTTTTTAAGAGTAGAAGCATAATACATATACTACATGTAAGCAATTACATGTATAGTAGGCCAATACGCATATACGTAATTAAAATCGCAAATTAGAAACTTCAGCAGCCTCCCGAGAAACGAAGTCGCTGGAACTGAGCGGGTCTAACATAGGAGCTTATTCAAAATAACATTTCTAATACATCAAAAATGTGCTAGAGCAAAATTCTGACATTAATGGCGGCAAAATATTGCACAACCTTCTTAAGCCATTTGCGTTTCTTAGTGAGTCAAGCAATCTAACATCTCACATTCATATAAAGTTTGGCTGTGAGATCTTGGAAGCGTCTTTACGCAGGCGCTTCGTGTCACGTAAAATTAAATTTTTTTAATTACAGGGCGAAATCAACTTTAGGACTAGGGAATCTACTTGTTCTACACTACATTGTTCTACACTATAATGTTCTACACTATATTGTTCTACACTGTATTGTTCTACACTATACTGTTATACACTATATTATTCTACACTATATTGTTCTACACTATATTGTCCTGCACTATATCCAACTCAGCACCACGCCTTTGGAGTGATTTGTCCATCACACCTCGAGCTTTTCATTCAAAACTTAAGACACTCCTTTTCACGAACTCTTATACCCTGTCTCATCTGATCCTCCACCCTCCAATTCCCGGCCCAGACGACACCCGCCTTAGCAGCTGTTCCGCCCCTCTGATCCTATGGTAACTCGACCCGGACCACCACGGACTACTCTCACGGACAACCCTTCTAACTCAACGCAGCGCTCGTGAATAAGCTGGTGCCCCGGGCTTGGCTTTCGAGTGGCGCTTTAGAAATTTCGAGTTTACGATTACGATTACACTATTTAATAACTTAAAATACCTGTTTCGAGACAGGATTCGAGGCCTTTGATCTGCCAAGTACAAGACAAAAGTATCTGAACTTCACAAAATATTGTCAGTTGAAGAACAGAGCATGTAAATATGTATATAATTATATATAGGCCTAGTTACTGGGACATGCCCTGTATGCCTCTAAGTCCCAATTAATGCCAAAATCCGACGTAAACATTTCAAAGCAACAACATTTAGTACGGTTTTTTAGAAGGTGTCACGAAACAGAGTATCCCGATTTCCTCCTTATCATCGTTTCCCCCCTCTTTCCGATGAAGAGAAGTTGAAGAAACTCATTTAGCGTATGTTTATTTTTGCAGACAAACGTCCATTTGATTTGTTTTGAACATCGTCGCTGACAGTAAGTTGTGTTCATTCCTACTAGCTAGCTTGGTTTGCTTTGATTTTAGAGCATTTATAGAACATTTAAGAACACTTGACAACACTTAAGAGTCACTAACTAAATTCGAGTTGAATTGCTCTGAACATTGCTTAGGACACTTAAAATACTATTGGAGTCACTTTAAATTTTGATTGCAGCATAAATATACCAATTATACGCAGTTTTCAATTATTATAGCCTACGTTGGGGATAGAATGGTTTATTCCTACGGATACTCTATTAAGTCTATTTACAGTATTAATTC
The DNA here is from genome assembly GCA_949752735.1 of Lumbricus terrestris. Classification (NCBI taxonomy): domain Eukaryota; kingdom Metazoa; phylum Annelida; class Clitellata; order Crassiclitellata; family Lumbricidae; genus Lumbricus; species Lumbricus terrestris. Next base: position 88,434,448 of record OX457036.1, read on the forward strand.
GTCCCTCCCCTGGATAGCTTAAGACTAAGTTAAGAGGGAGGCGGATATGCATTCAGCCACACCGGCATTGAGCATTAAATGCATGAATAGGAAATAATTTATAATCTGCCTGAAAGAACAATTGAGAAGCAGCAGGCGACCACCTAACAATCCTAATTCACGTATCAACGTTCAGTATGTGACTCAAAGTTGGCGAAATTTGATGTCATTTCCTTATTTAGTCGCTGTCACGCATCACGAAATCCTGCTACTTTGCATTTTTTCAATGACTGCCCATTGACCAAACAAGCCTATAATAGTTATGATTAAATAATTAGGTTCATAATAATTAATTAGGAAAATAATTTTTGTTTTGCAGAATTACCTTCATTATACGACTTTGTATAAAATATGCGAATAGAATAACTCCACTTAATTAATTTAAATGGTCTGTTTGCAAAATATCAGTAGCCTAAACATATTATTTGAATCAGCCCAGAACAGACCAATTCCTTTTTCATGCAAGTAAGATAATTACGTCTGATTGCAAGGCGGCCCAGAGTATAAACATAATTAGGTACACTGGATGTTCCTACCTGTGCATGATTGCATCCCGGCTTGACAGCACAGTTAGTAGGTGTGTAATGGAAAAGTTCACAACTTCCAAGATCTTCTCTGTAGTTGTAATTGGTACAGTTGCCATCTCGAGTACACTGCATAGCACATCGCGCTGCAGAAGGGATGCATGTATTGCTATCACCAGTTAAACGAGGCAGCTGGTCAAAACCAATGACCACGGTTGGTTCATCGATAGCACAGACAGCCGTTCCGTTAAGTAAACGGGTGGCCTTGAACGTCTTTGCTTCAGTGACGCATCTATCAGTAGCAAGTGCTACGCACAAAATAACAAGATGATGATAGAACGGAGGAAACATTGCCTTGCTGTGATTTCCAGCTACTGAGTCCATTGGTTTTAAGCGGCCAATGACGACAGGCGAGGTCGCAATACATTAAATAGCTGTACAATATGCACGGGCACAGTCATCAGGACGACTATAGACTAAATCTATTCGTCGCATATGCAATTATACGCTCAACCACACTTTGAGCGTTGTAAAAATAGTCGTCATGATATCCTGTTCTCTTCTCTGCCAGTTTCGATTAATCGATAACTAAGTCTAAGATTACTTGAGTAGGATATGCTCTAGTCATTGAATTAATCGCAAGACATAACAGAACTGTTGAACGTATGAAAACAATGCCCCGAGGTCAGTAGATGCGCTTGTCTTTGTTTATTTAAGCCAACCAGACAGAACAAAGAACGTGATCCCCTCCGAACATATCTCCGGGGCGACAGGGCCCGTACAATGCAGAAACTGGAACTGTCATGGACCCTGTATATTGCATCAGACAAATCGGCTGATGCAATATACAGGGCTCATGACATAATTATATACATAGACCTACTGTTAAAAACCAATAGGATCTGGGTTATAATAATATGGGCGTTACGGCCAAGCGAATTTTTGCTTACAATTTGCGTTTCGATCCCAGAATTTGTCCGCCTACTAGCACGGACCATAGAAGTGACTCCAGCCAATGACCTCGCCACATAGCTCGAGGGTACGTATGGTACGTATTTTATTGTTTGAAAGGTACGTACGTATTTTAACGTACCTTATTGAAGGGTACGTAAAAGGTGTAAAAGGTACGGTACAACACTTAACCGTGGCACATGCTATAAGTCATTGTGCATTTGTGCATGAAACATTACATATGGTGCTATCACGAAGTTTTTATTAAAATGTACAAAAAACTACTGAACACTACTTTGGTCACTTGTCAAGTACTCAACTTATTGGTGATATTCTGTGTCTTTGTATGCAATTATGCAAAAGTGAGCAGTGCACAATAATAACAATAGAATAGTGACTGCGTTCGGTGAAGCGTCAAAACACTGACATATAATAATACTCAGAAATAAAATACGCGTATGGTACGCGTATTTTATTCTTTGAAAGGTACGCACGTATGATACGCGTACCTTATATAAGGTACGCGTACGCATCGAGCTATGCCTCGCCATATGAATTCACGGGAAATATTAGTGTGACTAAAAATTTCTACAAAAAATCGTGTTTCGTTGCTAGCCACTTGGATATAATCAAAGAAATGGTTTGTACATAATTTGATCTCTGCTCAAGTTCCGTCATTGGTTGAAACCAAACTTTGAGTCGCATGAAGAACGGTGCTTTGTATAAGAAATGTCTTTGCTATGGTGCAGTTTTGTAAACATAAAAAGGCCGTATAGCCTACCGTTTTAACTATTGCACATATAATATACATGGTATATATATATAATTATAACGAAGTTGCATTGTTTATTTCTTTTTGTCAGTAAACCCGCATGAATTGTGCAATAACCTCTGTTTTTATGGGTGTATCCTATCCTATCCTCTCTTCTGCATTGCTCGTTGTCAAGCGACCATCTTTGGAAGCATTTAAATTGCAGCACAATACCTATCTTTCTAAATAATTAGCTTACCCGAATTCAACTGCCATTCAATTTTTTAACTCACGTGCAGCGTCTTTTTTCTTTGGTCTCGACTGAGCTATGGCGCTATAAAAATCTGATTATTATGATTATTATTTATTTATTATTATTATTATTATTATTATTATCATGATCATTATTATTATTAATTATTATCACTGTTTTAATATTAATATTATTATTATCATTATCATTACTACTATTAAAGAAGCCAACTACGGCGATCGATATATCGGTAACGACGATCGTCAGCAGCAAATTCCATGCAATCAGAACCAGGGATCCCACACATAGCTTTTCCCATCTATACCTAGGTTTTCGGCCTTATCTAGATTTCTAGGGGTAGGGGTTTTGGTCGAGATCAAGGTTTTTGCGACGGCGGATTTACTGAAATTTTTCTGAATATAGACCCTAGACATTTTTCGGTGGAAATATACGAAACAGTAGTAATAAGGAGGAAGATTTCTGATTTTGCAGCGTCTGACTAAAAAATGTCATCAGGAGATTTGAAAGGAGAAAATATGAAAATCTTGAAATTCTCGGACCTGAAAGACTAAAAAAAGTCGTTAGAAATATCAAGCCCTAAAATTCAATGTATTTTTCAAAATTTCCCGATCTAACCTTTTCTAGCCTTTTTTCGGCCGTATCTGACTTTTTTTAGATCAGAGTGGCATCTCTGATCAGAACGAAGAAGATGTTAGGTGAACGGCAACACATGGTGGTCTATCCGCAAATCAACTCTCTTGTCTGCTCTCACCTCGTCTATAGATAGCAAACTCCTTAACTCTACTCGATCAGCTACTGTGCGTATACACTGGTTTACTATTGAATTTCTGTGAGAAAACGTGTCAAAACTCGTTCGTTCTAACTGAATTTATAAATGCTTATAAGCATAATAACAATATATGCGCTATAGGAGGCCCTTTGTAGACCTACGTACATAATAATTATAATTATTATTATATAGGCATAGCCTATAATTATGCATATATATATATATATATATATATATATATATATTATAGCCTATATAATAGTATATAATAAATTATATGCTTGTATGTGTGTGCTTATGTGGGATGCATGTCTGTGTGTTTGTATGTGTGTGTATATATGTATGTGTGATCGTACATAGTATCTACGTAGGCTATTAAATATTCATGTATGCATTAGGGTGGAGTGAAAAAAAAAATTCTTTCCTTTGTAGAAGCTAGACTATTAAAAATGTGCCAAATGTCCATAGTAACAATCCTGCCAAATGATATTATTTTCTGACAACTGCTTGATCGCCCATCGCCCAATTGAAATAATTGGCATTGCAACCATTTAACCTTTATTGACCCAACGTTCCCAAAGTGGAACATATTTTGAAACAATTTGGAGGGATGGTAAAACCTACTGTAAGTCATCTAATACATGTTCATTTACTCGTCCAAAGATGGGGGGATGTTTATTTACTTTTATTTCAAGTCTGGTGCAACTAAATAAAATCATTATTTTGATGCAATTTTGTCAAAAAACGATATTTATGCTAATAAACATTTAAAATTACTTTAAATTACAAATGCATGATAATTAATTGCTTTTATCGTCTATTTGGGTTGAATTGTGTCTATTGTGCCTACTTATGGTCAAATATTTCGATGGTAGTGCCTTATGAGTGAGCGACGCAGCTGATTTTACACATGTTCCACTTTGGGAACGTTGGGTCACTCTCACTAGTTGTATCAATATTTTTGCGTTATACTGAAATTTGCCCTGCTCGCTCCAAAATTTACATTGATAGTAATTGCAATTCCAATATGAGTATGAATTCTATAATTAATACTAGTAGAAGTATTAGTGCGCCTAATATTGTTATTATTAGGCCTATTTATTATTATTTTTATTACTGTGATTATAGTTTCTTTGGGGTTATGGCAGTTTGAACAGTGCGTTTGGCTCTCTGTGGCATGATTGTTTCAACGTAAATTTGAGTTCTGATTAACCCATGTTATTGCTCCGTTTTCCCCGCAGGGTGGGTTGTGTGGGGGCAGTGTATGGTGGGGATGAGATGGGTATTGGTGGGATGGGGCCGGGGCAAGATGCGGTGGGATCAAGGTGAAACAAATGTGAAACATTATCTTTGTTATGACGTTCATATGTTGAACCTTTTGCGGGGTGGGGCGGCATGGAGGGGTGGGATATTGGGGTTGGGTATGCCTGACTTGGGGTGGAGGTGGGGTGTGGTCGAACGGTTGGGCATAGGTTGAAGTGAGCCGGATGGGGCGAAGTGGAAATAAGTGTTGGACGAAAAACAGAAATTTACTCAGAGGAATGGGCTGCTTAAGAGGGGTGCGAAGTGAGGCAGGGTTGGGGTGTGGATGGGGCGGTGTGGGGCGGTATGGGGTGTGGTGAGGGCGGTTGGAATATGGGGTTGTAGTGCTGGGTCAAAGTGGGAAGAAAGGGTCAAAGTGAAAACAAGTGAATCATCATTTTGTATGAATTTCACATGTTGAGCATTTTACAGAATGGGGCGGGGCGTAGGGGTGGGAAAGGGGTGGAGTTGGCCGAAATTGTGTGGAGGTGGGTTAGGGTTGGACGGTAGAGGTGTGGGGTTGAAGTGAAGCGGGTGCGTTCAAAGTGAGGAGGAGGGTTGACCGAGAAACCAAAATATTACTTCAGACAGGTGGTCTGTGTGAGGGGCGAATTTGGGGAAGGTGGGATGGGGTGGCGGAGTTGGAACTGGGGACTGAAGTGGGGTTTTGGTGGGATGCGGTCGGTCAGGGTAATAGCGCGGTGGGAACGGTTTGAAAACAAATTGAAACAATATTTTTCATAAATTTCATATCTTGAGCATTTTATGGGGTGTGTTGGGGTGGAAAGGTGGGGCTGGGTGAATGGGTGGGAATTGGGTGGGGTGGGTAAAAGTTAGGGTAGAGGTGGGGTACTAGCCTTTGTGAATCACAGCTTTACAAAATTGTTTATCTGCATCATTTGGATAAAGTCATATTTTTACGTATGCATGATGTTTTACTAGTCAAAGTGACCCAAAGTTCCACTTTGGGAACATATGCATAATTCTTACATCAACTAAAAATTTTTGATTTTTTTCACTGATTGCCTGTAATAATCAAGGCATCTGATTGCATTAAGATGACTATTGACTACCTTACCGAGACTGTGGACAGTGTAGAGTGTAGACTCTGTAGGGTGTAGACACTAATCAACCTATATCGTTCTGATGTCGCCTAGTAGCCTATTGCAAAATAAAAAGTCGCGATGGGCGATCAAAACATTAATCAGAAATTTTGTAATTTTTACACAGTGTTCTATTCATCTATTGGCACCTTTTGACATAATTATCTAGCTAATTGAAATTCAGAAAAAAAAATTTTTGCCATTTTCACTCCACCCTAGTATGCATGCATGTAAATCATAGTTGTAAAAAACGTTTTTTCGTTTTTTATTCTCTCCCAAAAAACGTCGTTTTTTCGTTTTTTATTTTTACCATCGTTTTTTATCGTTTTTTTCGATTTTTATGTAACCTTATTTAATTATTTTCTGTCTAATATTATTTTCCTTAATTTATTTTTTTCTGATATTCCATTCGTTTTCACCGTACTCTCAAGGATGCAGCTAACTATAAGGTCTTTATGTAATTGTTTAAGTCATTATTTTGAGAAATACATATAGTAGATCCCTACAAGAAATGAAACTTGTAAGAGTTATTTTGAAATAAAATTATTGGGCCTATAATTAATATTTTTAAGTAACAATTTTAAGCACAAATGTACAATATATAATTTAGTAAACATCTGTGGTTTTTGCTTCTGGTTAGATTTTAATTGTGTTATGTCGAACAGCATAAGCTTATAATGTGGACTTATGTCTACAATTTAAATTTGAAGATTTAATTTGTCCGAATTTCTTATTAAACCGAAGTTAAAAGAAAAAAATAACTGTGGTAGATTAATGGTACTTTTACCAATTATTTTGGCCTAATAATAAAGTGGTGTTATTTGCAGTTTCTTGATAAAATTGCATAAGCAAGGTTTGTAAGCTGAAAATGAAATTTCAGATGTAACAAAGGCAAATTATTTTCCGTTTCCGTTTTTTATCGTTTTTTTGTCGTTTTTTATTATTTCGAAAAAAACGACGTTTTTTACCGTTTTTTATTTTATTTTCATCGTTTTTTACATCTATGATGTAAATAAGAAAATTAAGCATGTGTTAACGCCTGTATTTATTATGCATGTGTGTATTCATGTTTGCATTCCGAGTCACTGAGCCCTTGTAATGCACCACCTGAATTTCAGTCAATGCTATGGAAAATTATTGTCAGTTGTTATTCCGAAAATGTATATAGCGCTTCTTCAAGAAAGCTACTCAGTAGCGCTCTCTGCGCTGGCCTTCTTGATGTCAAGTGTCATAAAGAACGAATAATCATTATTAGGCTACATCAATTAGCAAACAATGCACAGTAAGCTTGAAGAGTCACCGTTGGCAGGCACACACAGACACACACACACTGTCACACACACACACACACACACACACACACACACAGGTGGAGCCAACCAACAGATTTCATCAGCAGCTGATAGGTGGCGTGGATGGATGTTTAGAGTTTTGTGCTATATTATACAAGAGGTCAGTATTGTGATTCAGTCCGTTTCCGACATTTTAATTGATCACGTCATGTTTGACAAGCATAAGTAACAGAATGAAGTAAGAGAATGCGCCTAACATTGTTTTCATCTTCCCTGCTCCAAAGTTTGTTTTGAATCGCCTACTACATAAGCAGACGCCACTCGTCGGGTTTAATAAATGATTGCATTCGAATAAAATAACCAATTCAAATCAATCATGCCGTTGAAACCAACCAATCAATCATAATCACTGTTGCATGCAACTATAACACAAGCAAGCACTAGATTATAGGTCCGTAAGAAACAACTGCTGCTGCTGCTGCTGCTGCTGCTGCTGCAACTACCACGAAAGGTATACGTCTGCCGTTGGGTGAACTTATTGCCCCAATTTACTTCTAATGATCTAATCATCTGTCAGACAGTGACGCGCTTTCTCTGTTGTTGACCCCGTGGTCTGGAGTGGTCTACCTCCATACATGCTTCTGACATGTTCTATCGCAATCGTAAAGCTGTCCTCTTTAGCCAAAGTTGGGTAGAAATCGCTGCTGATTAACGGACGATAAAGATAAATCATCGCCATGAATGAATTATGTTTTAATGAATGAAAGAATAAATTAAAATAAAAAGAAGAAGATTTAGAAGACTAGTAACAACAAGATTATTTCTATCGCGTTCTCTGTAATAATTACAAAGAATAGACGGGTCAATCCACGACATGACCCAAAAAATTGCAAGAAAGCGTTTATGACGATTTTCAGGTAGACCTATAGGCCTATTGGGTCTGGTGTTGAACATACTAATAGTTACAAGAAATCGGACCACGGCAAGTGGTCTAATTTTGGCGGGGGAAAAGATGGCCGCCAATTGGACCAGGCTTGGAATCTGAAATGATAAGTACTGTTAGAAGCAGATCTGGGAAAAATTTGCTAACATGCTTTTCTAGACTAATTTGACCCTTCTGAGAACAAAATCGTGGTCAGGAAGCTTGATTTTTGGCGGTTGCATGGGAAAACAAGATGACGGCCAAAATGGCGGGATATTTTTTTTAAAATCTGTAAGTCGGGTATTGCATGTGATATGAACACGATTTTTTAATTTAAATTAAGATGTATGGGTTCTAGGCATGCAATGGAATCCAAGACACGTATGTAGCACTGGAAGAAAACCAAAATGCCGGAAAAAATCGCGGCCAGAATGTTGAAATTGCAGGGCTGTTAATATCGCGATAAAGTATCGCAATACTTGGTATCGCCGATACTTTTTTCAGTATCGCGGCGAGTATCGCGATAGTTTAATTTTGTTGGTATCGCCTGCGTATCGCCGATACTTTTTTAGCCTGTCAGCGATACTCGATACCAATACTTTTTTCACAATAATTTATATGGTTTCTCATCCGCTTGAATAAGTGACTCTTTGGTGCGATCTCACCGATCTGTGATCTTTGACCGGAATGGCGCATCCAGTCATTGGCCAGTCTTCAGCTGTCTGATAACCAGCCAAGTACTTCTGCAGCAACAGATGTTTCTGACTCTTCAAATACTAAACCCAATTTTTTCTCAAGTCTTTCAAATCGGAGACATAGGGAGTTTGGTACAGAAAATGTGTGTGAGGAAGTGGACAGATATTTATCGGATTCTGCAGATAGCTTGATTTCTCTGGCTGCATATCCACACGTCCAGAAATTGTATATTATTTTGAACACTGGTTTGCCTGCTAGTGCAGCTGTGGAAAGACTCTTTTCTTTAGGAGGCCGAGTATTTACACCTCTGTGCACATCACTAAGTAGCTTACACTTTGAAATGATTGGTTTTTTACGTATGGCTAAGTGGTAGACTTATGGAAAGCATGTATAATTATAGATTAGTAGTTACTAGTTAGTATGGCTAAGTGGTAGACTTATGGAAAGCATGTATATAGATTAGTAGTTGCACTGCTTGTACTGCTTAACACTGTTTAACGGGCAATGGCATGTACTTTTTTAGTCATTAAACTTTAAAACTTATCGAAAAGTATTGGTAAAAGTATTGGTATTGGTATTGCAATACTTTTAAGAAATAGTATTGGTATTGGTATTGCCAATACTTTTATTAGTAAGTATTGGTATTGGTATTGCCAATACTTTTTCCCAGTATTGTTAACAGCCCTGTGAAATTGCTATAAGTGAAGTGATGTGTGCAATGGAAACATGATTTCGGACTCCAACTTAGCAATTTTGAAGTAACGGAAAGCAATGGAATCAACTTTGCAAATGCGACACTGCAAGAAAACTAAAATGGCAGCGATCGTAAGCGTTGCCGAGAACTTCGTCAACGAAACTTTTAGGTTCATGACAAGCGGAAGTGTCTCGGAAATAGATGGATCATGCGGAGGAGGAGGCGGAGGAGAAGCGGAACAGGGCAGAAGGCGAATGGAATCCATCCTCCGCAGTCCCATCCGCCGCCAAACCATCCACATCATCATCAGCATCATCTCCATCACAGCATGGCATCAAACGGCGCTGGAGGGGGTTCATTCCAGATCTAGGGGTCAGTCCATCGAACAAAATGTTCATGGGGGTCGGCGCTGGAACAAACGGCGTCATCAACGGTCACCAGGGGCAGTCAGCATCGTCCCTCTACAGAAGCCAGGCCTACGGACACCTGCCGGGAACACTCAAACAGGTCAAGAGTTAAAAATCAAGCTTGCTAACCACGATTTTCGTTCTCAGGAGGGTCAATATAGTCTAGAAAAGCATGTTAGCAAATTATTACATGATTTGCTTCTAACAGTATCATTTCCAGATTCCATGCCTGGTCCAATTGGCGGCCATCTTTCCCCCCGCCAAAATTAGACCACTTGCCGTGGTCCGATTTCTTGCAACTTTTAGTATGTTCATTTTCGGACCTACGACACCAGAAAATCGTCATAAAACGCTTTCTTGCAATTTTTTGGAGGGTTCACCGAAGTTTTTTCGTAGATTGACCCGACTCGAACGCGGCAATGCAAAGTCGCTTTGAATAATGAAATTCCAGGGTATAGGCGCGATCAAAAGCAGAGAAAACACAGCCACATGACATTAATTTTTAGAAAAGGTATAATGAAACTTTCAGTCAAAACAGCGGCCTCGCCTTCACTCTTCTCAACCCTCGCTCGCTCGCTCGCTGTCTCTGTCTCTTTGTCTCTCCTTTTTTCTCTCTCGGTCTCTGTCCCTGCTTCTGTTTCTGTCCCTGTCTGTATGTCTGTGTCTTTCTGTAGGTCTGTCTGTCTTTCTGTCTGTATGCATGTGTGTATGTTTGTCTCTCTCCAGTGGCGGCGTAGGGGGGTTAGGGGCTAAGCCCCCTAAAAAGGCCATCCATTTTTTCCATGTAAAAATAACATTTTTGAACGAATAACCTCCTTTAGCCCCCCCCCCAAATATCCGTAGAGGCACGCACGAGGTTTGGCATGCAGACAGCTTGGCGGTGACGAAAAAGGACAAGTTTTTCCAAGATTTCGACCAACCAAATGGCTAAAAAAAGGTCATCAGAAATTTTAACAGGCGAAATGGAAATTTTTCTTCAGATTTTGGTCGATGAAAAAAATTTCGCCGCAAATTCAGCCCCCCAAGACTGAAATCCTGGCGCCGCCACTGTCTCTCTCTCTGTCTGTCTGTCTGTCTGTCTGTCTCTCTCTCTCTCTCTCTCAACATAACGTGTCCATATATAATCCAAGAACAATACTAATATAGATTTAACACTAAGAGCGACAACATGACCGACATCATCGTCTTGTAATTTTCCTCAACAGATTCTTCAGCTACAAAGGATCGCACTGACAGAGATAACACAAAGCTACTTCACATTTCATGTCATTCCACATGTACTTTCCCGCCGAAAATGCGTTTACACAAGCCTCCTTGCCAAAGCCACAATTTGGTTCATTGCTCGTCCAATTAGTAAACGTTACAGGAAATTCTTTTCCCGGCACTGGTTTCCAAACAAAAGGGGATCCACAGTCGCTCGTGTTTCGACGCTGTGCGCTGAGCCACACAGTATTTCCAAAGGGAGGCCATCCACTGTTGATACATACACCAGATGTATCATCTGCAACATGAAAATTGGACATCAATATCTGAACTTAGATAGCTTTGAGAGCAAAAATGTTTCTACACTTTGTCAAAACACGACGTCACACTGAAAATCTGATGTAGCCTAAGTTTGCCTTAGAGGTAACGCGCAGTAATCAAGACAATAAAATTAGACTATTTCGAAGAGATGTTGAACTTTAAAATGAGCGTTGTAGACGTAAAAACAGCTAGACAATGGCTTCCGTTTTGAGATGATAGGCAAGGCACAAGAAGGAAATCAATGGTGGTGGCCATTCCCATTCTGACCGTGTTGAGCCATGTCATTATCCTGCCACACGGATGACATTGTAATGCAATACAATACAGACGGACAGTTCTCCATTACTACATGAGCACATTAGGTTGCCACACACAATTGACATGTAATGGCTCGGCCACCATTATTGATTTTCCTCTTGTGCATTTGTTACAGTCTAACTAAACACAAAAAGTAATACCTTTATAGGGATTATGAGTACAGTCGAAGTGCTCTATAGTTTACGCGCATAACTGACTGCATTTGTAGACTATAGGCAGCAAAATAATGGCATTCATTCCGCTATACCTGCCAACATTGGTACTCACTTATAAACCGAGAAGAAAGGTAAGAAGCCATAACGATTTGCTCATCCGTGCTGCTAATTACCATGAGTGTCGAGCCACTATGAAACTCTTGACATCTTTGAATGGCTGTAGTCCAATCGACTGTTTCAAGTATGAGCAGGTAGTAGTGCCCAGTTTTGGGTATATACTGAAAGTCCGCAGGACAAGCTAGAGAGCACAAAATGTAATGCACAAAAATTAATTGCAAATTCATCATTACGTAACACATAATTATCATTAGCATAATTTAAATGATTATCTGAGCCTTGTCGATCGCTGAATTATTGTGACTCTATTCGTGAATCAACTATGAAAACTTAATCTTACTGTCTTATACAAATGTATAATATTGTATAAGCTCATGTGCTTTTCGTATCTATGTATGCAATAATAATTTTTATTCAGAGATGAAGATAGTGTACACAAGCTTCTTCAAAACTCATTCCTGACTAAAATTCAATGTGAAAATGAAAAACGTTATAACTGCCTACATTCGGTTAAATCTCTTCTTAAGAGTAGAAGCGTAATACATATAGGCTATGTGTAAACAATAGGAGGCCTATAGGCTACGTAATCAGAATCGCAAACTAGAAACTTCAGCAGCGTCCCTAGAAGCGAAGCCGCTGGAACTGAGCGGACATAACATAGGAGCTTATTCAAAGTAACATTTATACTACATCAAAACTGTTGTACTGGAGCAAAACTCTTATATAAAGGGCAGCAAATTATCGCGAGCCATTTACACTTCTTAGTGAGTCAAGCAATTGAAATTCTCACATTCGTATAAAGTTTGGCTGTGAGATCTTGGAAACGTCTTCACACAGGCGCTTCGTGTCACATAAAATATTTTTATTTCCTATTACAGATCGAAATCAACTTTAGGACTAGGGAATCTGCTTGTTCTATTGTTCTACACTATATATTGCTCTGCACTATATTGTTCTACACTATAATTTTTGTTCTACACTCTTTTGTTCTGCACTATATTGTTCTACACTATAATTATTGTTCTACACTAGGTTTTTCTACACTATTTTGTTCTACACTGTATTGTTCTACACTATGTTGCTCTACACTATATTGTTCTACATGTACACTATATTGTTCTATATTATATTGTTCTACACCAATTATAACCTTAAAATCACCTGTTTCGAGACAGGATTCGAGGTCTTTGATCTGCCAAGTACAAGACAAAGTATCTGAGCTTCACGACAGGATTTTTCACGTGCAGTTGTACACAAAATGTGCAGTTCTAAACGGATTTGTGCAGTTGTAGAAGCACTCCTGTACAGTTAAAACTAGCAAAAGGTTGTTGTCCTCCAACTGAAAGTAATTTACCATGGAGAATTGGGAAGAAAAGAACGAGTTGTGCAGTTCTAAAAATTCCTTAAAAACAGCCCTGCTTCACGAAATATTGTCAGTTGAAGAACAGATCATGTAAATATGCATTAGCCTATAGTTACTGGGACATGCCCTGTATGCCTCTAAGTCCCAATTAGTGTCAAAATTCGACGTCAACATTTCAACTCAACAACATTTTAGTACGGTTATTTAGAGGGTGTAACGAAACAGAGTATCCCCGATTTAACCCTAATGATCGTATCCCACTCTTCTCCGATGAAGAGAATTTGAAAAAGCCAAGATATAGTCTGCGCAGGTCAGCGGCCATGTGGTCGTTTTATTTCATCACAATGCAGAATTTGCACAGTTATTTCAGACAAGTTTACTGCTTCTATATATATATATATATATATATATATATGTATATATATATATATAGTCTCGCGTGCTGGACTTTTCGTTGGATTTCTCACGGATTATACGCTGGTTAGAAGGTTTTTGTTGCGACGAGTCGCCTTGGCCACGTAAGTGACGTAACTGCACCAGCGACCAACCCCATGATGCACAGGCAGCACAGCCGAGTAGTAGGCTCTCATGAACCCTGCGTGTACGCCGCTGCTAGCCGGTGTTTACATCTCACCGGAGGACGGCTCACGCGGGTCAGTAGAGTGGCCTCGACAGTTGTCTCGGCGGCGCTTCCAACTACCGACCGACAAGCGATGAATGCAAAATGCTCTTGAGTGCTGTAATACGCCGAGCAAATTTCTCTCCAGGGTAACGGCCTCTGTTGTCATAGACCCTGGTCAAATCGGATCCATCCATCCATCCTTCTCCTATACGCATCCTTGCTTGAGCCTCGACGATTAACCGGACGGGCGTCATCTACCACCTACCAGAGACTCCGATCAACCACGCCATCTACCAGCTGTCTACGGGAATCCTATGGTTAACTTTACGTGTTTGCGAGGGCTCGCCACTGGTGACTCTTTCAGCTTACTGTGTTTTGTTTTGCAACTTGTCGTCATTTTTCGCCCTTATCAATTCGGCTAGTTATAGTGCAAAGAGCGCTTCTGAGTAGATATAGAGAAAAGGCGCTATGTAAATTCTCAGAATGAATGAATGAATGAGTGAATTTTGTGTATCCGGCATGTTTATTTTTGCAAACAAACGCTCATTTGCTTTGTTTGAACATTGTCACTGACAGTAAGTTGTGTTCATTCCTACTGCTTATCTTGGTTTCCTTTGATTTAGGAGCAATTAGGGCATTTAGAGCATTTAAAACAGTGATTTTAGGAACACTTAGAGTCACTAACTACATTTGAGTTGAATTGCTCTGAACATTGCTTAGGGCACTTAAAACAACATTGGAGTAACTTTAAATTATGATTGCAGCATAAATATAGGCCTACCAATTATACGCATTTTTCAATTATTATACGGTGACGGATAGAATGGTTTAATCCTCCGGACACTCTATACACTATTAATTCGTCCTCCTGGATAGCTTTAGAGGGAGGCGGGTAGAATATTCAGCGACACCGGCATTGAGCATTAAATACATGAAAAGGAATATAATCTATCTTAAAAAACAATGGAGAAGCAGCATCCGACCAACTGATTCATGTTTGAACGTTCTGTATGGGACTCGAAGATTGACTGAATTTCATGTCATTTGTTTATTCGTTCACTCTCACGCATCACGGCATTTACAACGGCACCACGCAATCCTGCTACTTTGCATTTTTTTTTAATGACTGCCCATTGACCAAACATGCCTATAATAATTATGGGTTAATTATTTAATTAGGTTAACAATTATTGTTTTGCAGAATTACCTTCATATACGGTTTTTGTATAAAATATGCGAATAGAATAGCGCCACTCAATTAATTTAAATGATCTGTTTGCAAAATATCAGTAACCTCAACATATTATTTGAATCAGCCCAGAACATACCTATTCCTTTTTCATGCAAGTAAGATAATTACGTCTGATTGCAAGACGGGCAAGAGTATATAAGCATAATTAGGTATACAGAATGATCCTACCTGTGCATGACTGCATCCCGACTTGACTGCACAGTTAGTAGGTGTATAATGGAACAGTTCACACCTTCCAAGATCCTCTCTGTAGTTGTAGTTGGTACAGTTGTCATCTCGAGTACATTGCATAGCACACTGTGCTGCAGAAGGGATGCAGGTATTGCTATCACCGGTTAAACGAGGCAGCTGGTCAAAACCAATGACCACGGTTGGTTCATCGATAGCACAGACAGCAGTTCCGTTCTTTAAACGAGTGACCTTGAACGTCTTTGCGTCGGTAACATACGTATCAATAGCAAGAACTCCAAGGCACAAAATAACAAGATGATGATAGAACGGAGAAAACATTGCCTTGCTATGATTACCAGCTACTGAGTCCATCGGTTTTAAGCGGCCAATGACGACAGACGAGGTCGTAGTACACTGAAGTAAATGTGCAATAAGCATCTGCACCGCTGCATCATGGGCGCCCGTACACAGGGGCAAGAGGGGGCACTTGCCCCCCCTGGAAAACTGACACTAATTTTTTAACTACTACTTTTGGGGTTTTAGCAAGCTTCTTCTCGTTAGAGAATTGATTATAGGCCTACTAGTGACGGACAAAATAATGGAAACTAATCTACATTTAGAAACATCCATAAAATAAATAGGCCCTATGCTTTTAAATTTTCTGCCTTGCATCTTTGAAGCTCTTGCTAAAAACTGTGACCAAGGCCATTGGGTTCCACCTAAAACTGACTGTTCAAAGGAATTCATGCTTCTGCTTCTACAGTCCTACTCATCTGTAATCCTCGGATCTTCCATCTTCCAATCCTAAATGACACCCACCATAACAGCCACTCTACCCCTTCGCCCGTCTGACAACCGGACTCGGAGCTCCTTCTGCCCACCATCTGAACAGCCCTCTTGACTATGAGTATTGAGTAAGATCAGGGCTGTACTGGTAAATTTTGAGGTGAGTACACGCTGACCGGGAGAAAGCCCGTCCTGTTTGGTCCCGAAATTTCTGACGACCTTTTTTTGGTTATCGAGCCAAAATCTCGTCCATTTGACGTGCGAAAAAAGCTGACGACCTTTTTTTTAGTCGTCGGGCCAAAATGCATCTTAAGCAGCCGCGTGTCCCCTGATTTACTAGCGTGTACGGTGTACCCTTCCTTTTACCCGCGTATACCCTACTTTTCGGGAAGCGAGTATACGATGCCGTTTTCCCCCGGAGGTAGGCTAAGTATGACCTTGGGTACAGCCCTGTGTAAGATGGTTTATGCGATTGACTTTCGAGTGCTGCGATTAAAATAGACTGTGGAAGTAATTAGATGGATCATAAATGAATAACTGAATGAAAAATCGGTGTCAGTTTTCCATGGGGCGAGTGGACTTATTGCGCCCCTTCAGGAACCTTCTTCTTAGCTACTACTTTTTGATTTTTTAACAAAATTTAATGTCTTCGCGCTGAAGAATTGATTTACATTAAAAATTATGAAAAAAGTGACACTGAAAAAGATAGGCCTACACTAAAAAAACTCTATGAAAATACCCATGTTCCTAGGTTCGTGTTTTGCATTTTCAACCTGTTTCTACAAAATGTTAACTATGACCATCGGGCTTTGCCCCCTCCTGCAAAAATTATGCAGGCGCCCATGCTCTGCATGGACGACAGTCACTGTAGACTAAAATTAATCTATTCGTCGCATATGCAATTATACGCGCAGCCAGTCTTTGAGCGTTATGAAAATAGTCGCCATCATATCCTGTTCTCTTCCCTGCCGGTTTCGATTATTCGGTAACTAAGTCTAAGCATAGCCTACTTGTTTATGCTCTGGTCATTGAATTAATCGCAGGACATAATAGAACTGTTGAACGTACGAAAACAATGCTCCGAGGTCAGAGATGCGCTTGTCATTGTTTATTTCAACCAAGCAGACAGTCCGGGTCGTAACAACAAAGAACATGTGCCCCCTCCGAACATGATTTATCTCCGGGGCGATAGGGTCTTTACAATGTAGAAACTGGAGTGCGGGATTTATTTTATGCAATATGCATGGTTCATGTCATATACCTATATACTTATATATTATTTATACTGCTGATCTTGGCTCTCTCCTTGCCGCTTCTTCTGTCCTGTGCCAATCCTATGCGGATGACCTGCAAGCGTATTTGCATTGTCTTGCGCCGGTTCATGACCCTAACAGTATCCACTGTTAGGGTCATGAGCCGGACAATGGAGGCTTTGGAGGCCTGGATGTCCTCCAATCGCCTTCGGCTAAACTCTACCAAAACCCAATTTACTTGGTTTGGCACACGCCAACAGCTCGCTAAAATTGACCTGGAGGTTCTTGCTCGAGAGTTCCCTCACTTTACCTTCTCTTCCTCTGTCCGGGATCTTGGAGTCACATTGGACCAAGAACTTACTTTTACGCGGCATATCAACCTGCTATGCCGCAGTTGCTACTACCAATTGCGTCAGCTTAGAGTGGTGCTCCGCTCCTTAACCTTCAATGCTGCCTTAACGCTAGTCCATTCTTTTGTCGTCTTTCGTCTGGACTACTGCAGCGCCCTCTATGTGGGTCTTCCGGTGACTCGGGTTGGGTGCTTGGATCGGGTCTTGCGCTATGCGGCACGCCTTGTTGGTCGCATCCCAAGATTCGGTCATGTTACTGACTATATGCGGGATGTCTTGCATTGGCTCCCTTTTTCACAAAGGATCACTTACCGGATATCTTCCTTGGTCTGGCGCTGCATCGCGGGTGTGTCCCCTGTCTATTTGCAGGAGCTCTGTTGCTCCACCCTGAACGTCCAGCGCCGTCTCCGCAACGTCTCCGCTCTTCTAAACAGGCTCAGCTTCTTGTCCCCTGGTCACGCACTTCTATTACACAGCACCGTGCGGAAGGCGGGTACTGCGTCTCTGCGCATAGTTCAAAACCAATAGGATCTAGGTTATATTGATATGGATCGCATTAAATTCCAAAGTAGGCTACTTTTGACTGAATATATTGCGTTTGTGTTTGTAGAGGCGCCTTAATTTGTAACGGCATGTGCTGTGTTACGGCGCCATAGAAATTGTCGTCATTATTATTATTATTATTATTATTATTATTATTATTATTATTATTATTATTATTATTATTATTATTATTGTTATTATTATTATTATTATTATTATTATTATTATTATTATTATTATTATTATTATTATAATCATTATTGTGGTGTATTAAGTCAGATCCTTGATCTTAATCGGCCGACACAGTCTCATCTGTCGAAGGTCGCTTCGTTCTGTCGTTTCACGACTCTTTTTACCGGATTGTAAATCTCCTTCTCAGGTCGATCAGGGAGCGGTGGCAAAGTTCCGGAGAGGCAGATGGCGTTCCCCCGTTGAAGAGCCACCGAAATCCGCTGGAACAAGTACGTCGTTTCCATAGGGTCATGGGTGGCAGAAGTAATTCTCCTCCCCAACTCTGAGATGAAATCCAGTCCTTCTTTGCACCACGCGCCGCCGGTCTCCAAGGCGACCGCAACAAACGCGTGGGTGCTGGTGATGGTGGAATATTTGATAGTTTTCGACGCGGCTGCGCGTTCGGCGGCTTCGCCTGCTCCGAGGGATGTGTGTGGAAGGTGAGACAGGGCGAAAGTGTCGGGCACTGTCACATCCCATGCCAGGCATCGACCTCGTGACCAAGGGATCATTGTCACGCCGTCTGGTCGCTTCCCGTCTTCTCTTAGTAGACCAAGGGGTTCTTTGTGGGACGGGATTTTCGCCCGTCCAAGAGCTCTCCACACGACGTCGTTTATCATGTTATGTCTTTGGTGCTTGCCGCTTCCTCCTTTGCAGACCAGTCCATGCAATCCTCTCGCGTCGACAGTCCCTCGGCAGTGGTGGCACACATGCGGTTCACAAAGCGACGTACCTAATCTCATCCCAACTGCAAATCGTATCTCCTCGTCTGAGAGGCGCAGGCCTAGAGCAGTCACAGGGGGAGCTAGCATCCAGTCTCCAGAATGAGGGGCTCTCGAAGCTAGGAGGCGAGCGCGGTCGCATGGGACACTGGTGGACTCGAGCAGACCCTTCCAAGCCTTTTCAGTGAATCTACCATCCCACTCTCTTTGGCTGTGAGTAGCTGCTCCAGTTGGTGGTTCAGCGCCTGTCAAGGAGATCCAAGCGTTAAGCGCTGTTTCCGCAAGGACATATGGCGCATCAGCTGAATCTGTTGGTAAGATGCAAGCCTGTAGTTCGCTGGTGCTAGCGGCAGAAGCCAGAAAGGCAGAAAGTGCCAGCGTTGATGCACAGCGAACTCCCAGGCCACCATCTCTCACCGGTAGAGAAGCCTGGAGCCAGCGGTCGTCATCTAGGTCTACGTTCAAGATGGTTGATAAACCTTCTCTTAATAAAAGGTCGAACCGAGCCAGGCTCGGGCAATCAGCACAGACAGCTGTGCGCATGCTGTAAAGCAGTTTCGGAACGCTCAAGCTGTTTTTGAGCAGCACAAGAGCGTCATGTGTGAAAAGCATGGAGAGTCTTGTGATTGCCCTTTCTAAATCGTTGGCCTTTGATCCGACGACCATTTCCACGGCTGGACCTGGCATTAGAGGTGCACCCAGCAAGGTCATCTCCTCAAAGGTCATGTTCGTAAAACCTTCAAACGCCGGGTCGTCGAATTGCATTTGATTGTTGTTGCAGGCAATTTCGCATTTGGTGCGATTTAATATCAATCCCAGATCCTTCGCTTCTTCTGCAATCAGAAGAACATCGGCGGCTACTGTCTCCCTGCTACCACCCAATGTCAGGTCATCCAGGTATCCCACACGCAGATTTGATTTCAGTTTTACTAAAAGCGGTTATTATTATTATTATTATTATTATTATTATTATTATTATTATTATTATTATTATTGTCATGCCATTGTTATTGAAATCTACCCCTTTTCATAATTATTATTATGATTTTTTTTGCGCCCGAGGTATAAATGATCCTCAGGCTTTAAAAACAATAAATAGTAAAAGCTTTTTTTTATAGGTTCTCGTCCCCAACGTGCTCAAATGTGCCTCTAAATGCAACGACATTAAACCGCTGGGTGCATATTATTATTATTATTATTATTATTATTATTATTATTATTATTATTATTATTATTATTATTATTATTATTATTATTATTATTATATGGACGTTGCGGTTAAGCGAGTTTTTCCTTACAATTTGCATTTCGATCCAAAGGTTTGTCCGCCTATGTTTAAAGCAGTCGCTAGTGTAGGCCTATTACTTGTCTTCGTCCTAGGCGCAGATCTGCGCGGACCATTAAAGATGTCTCCAGCCAATGACCTCGCCATATGAATTCACTGAAAATATTTAGTGTGGAAATGGTTTTGCGCATAATTTTATCTCTGCTCAAGTTCCGTCATTGGATGAAACCAACTTTTGAGTCACATATTAAAGAACGGCGCTTTGTAAAAGAAAATTCAATGATTGATGTGTGGTGCAGTTTTGGAAAGATAAAAAGGCCGTAGCCTATACCGTTTTAACTATTATTGCAATTAGCGTCTTAGCAAGACGGAAGACAATAACAATAAAAAAAAAATTTTTGAAACAGTCCGGTTGACAGACCGAAATCGGTAACATAATAGGCCTACATTTGTGCAATTTAAGCAATTCACAAGAACGTAAATTACAGAAGACGTAAATCTTAACTACTAACAGAACAGATAGCCTGCACTAAACGGCGTGTAGGCCTATATAATATAGCAGCCTACAACGCATATCCACCCTATACGGGGCGCGAACTCGTTACCTCTCGCTCTTTACGCCAGCGTGTTATCCAATGCGATTCCAGGGCCTCGCTCTATAGGCTATATGGTCGCAAAGGCACTCTGCTTCCAACCTCGACCCAATGAAACTGATCCATTCGCAGGCTTTGATTTCGCCACCTTTTAATCAGAGTTGATACCATAGCGTGCGACTGCATTGGGACAGCTATCTGCAGTAAAATACGGATACGGACAGCCAAGTATTAGTAGACCAGTGAAATGTGTAAGATTAGGAGAGAGAGAAAAAGACTGTGTGTGCGCGCGCTCGCGCACGCACATGCAAGCACGGAGACAAAGCATAGCAGAAATGAATTTATTCAGAGGCTGTGAAGTGCAATGTTAGGCCTAAGTGTTCCTACAGAGCACATCTGCTTCAAGCTCAGACTCTCAGTCAAATAATAATTATTCATGTACGATTTATGTCTATAGCCTAACCTGGATCCGCTATTAGCTTGTATATAACTATGGCAGCTAAATGTCTACTACGTAGGCCTACATCGACGCCCATTATTTTAAACTTTCCATAGGAAGCCAAGCCATAATAACATCGCAAGAAACATGGGCCTGGCCCGCACGTTATTTTTGAAGGGCGTGAATTTTAAGAAAATACCTATTATAATGACAATAACAATTATGATAATGGCACATGCGACTCTGAACGACTTAACCCTCATCCTACCAAGTGGGGTCCGTTCGGACCCCAAGCACATAAACTGCTGTGCACCTTTTTGGCGATAAATGATTAGGCTGAGAGTCTGCATTTTACGAATTTGTCTATAGGTCTGTACTACATGATATGTTGTAGCTACTTTTTTGAAAAAAATTATTTTGAATTTTTAATAATTTTTTCTGTTGGAACGGACCCCAACGTAAAAAATCTTACGCATGAGCTTTTTAGCCAATGCAGAGCTGGATTTCTGCAACTTTGCACTACAAGATTTGGGTTCTAGCCTACGACTGTTTTTCAAAGGACAATAATTCGTCAAGGCAGTGTTATTTATGCACATAACCCAAAAACAATGCATACATGCATACAAACATGTATGTTTGCATGTATGTTTGTGTTTACATTTGTATGCATGCTTGCATGTATGTGTGTGCATATTTGCATGTATTGGTGTCTGAATATAGGTTAGTATTCAGCATGCATGTATGCATGCATGTAGTTTTGGTTTTATGTACATACGTTCGTGATATTAGTAGCCTACTGCCGGATGATGTGCTTGCAATGCTATTTGCTAAGTTGCGAAAGATGTCAGTGGCCGAAAACAGAATTACAAATTGGGCCTATCATAACACGCCATTCAGCGCAACCAGTGCGAAATGGGCTTAATAAAACTTTAACTAATTAATGCATCAATTAAGACTAAGTGCTGATGCCTCATAACTCATTGGTAGGACTAAATGGAATTAAAGCTTGCGGAAAAAATTGGCTTGACTTCTTGCATTATAATATTAGCAGTATATAGACCTAGGCTAATGGCTATTACCATGTGAGAAGTCGACTTCAAGTGGGAAGTCGGTTGTTTGTCTGCCAAGTCGGGTCAAGCCGTTTTGACGCCGAGAAATCGACTTCAATTCGACCTCAAGTCACTTTAGGGTCAAGTGGGGTCAGTTTAGCTGACCAAAGTCACTCCCAGGTATATATAGGTAGTAGTAGTGGAAGAAGAGTTGGCAGAGAAGGCAGCGGTCGACCAACGCTTGTCGATTCATTTTCCGCGCGCCCCTCAGTGTCTCGTTTGGGCAACAGTAGCTCGTTGGGAGGACGTTCTATCTCAATCAATTGATCTCTGTGCTGCCATCTGACGACTAAGATAGCGCATCTAAATTGAAGACCTATAAGCTTACTCATTGTTTCAACCTGCAAATTGAGTTAGATGACCGCCATGGTCAGATAAGATAAGATAAGATGGTTGATAGGTGGCAGACTATGTAGCCTACAATGGTAAATAATTTCTAGAGCTTCAAGCGACGTATTTTTAAGTGCATTCAACTTGCGGCGGATAGAACAAGAGGGTTGACTTTGACTCATCATCAGTGTTAGAGTGTTGCTTGCATTGTTTATTTATCGATTGTTTCTTATGAGTGTGTAGGCTACTCGTTTCTGAATTGCTGGTTGACAAACGCTTTATCTTCGGAGGCATTTAAATCGCAGCTCAAAACCGATCTTTTAAAATAATTATGTGACTGCTATTAACTTTTTTAATTCATGTAAGCCTATAGCGCCTTTTCGTTCGGTCTCGAGTCAGCTATGGCCTATGGCGCAATAAAAATCTTATTATTATTATTATTATTATTATTATTATTATTATTATTATTATCATCATCATCATCATCATTATTATGATCAGCATCATCATCATCATCATCATTATCATCATCGTCGTCGTCTCGTCATTATAACCATCACCCGAAGAGTGTGAGTGCCCACAGGAATGTGAAAGAAATGCGCGCGTGAGCACGAAAATTTTTTATAGGAGAGTTATTGAAATTACCTCTGTTTAGTCTTTAGGCGGAGTCTTGGTCCCGGTTTCAGGGGACAACTCGCGGGTCAAAGGACGATCGCCGAGGCGCAGAGCGCCGAGCAGAGAAGAGGTTTGGGGAGGAGAGAGCTCCTGCCCATTTTTGAATTTTTTTATTGTCCCACATGTGATAGTACCGTAGCATCTTAGGCTGTCATTTTAACGAAATTGTTCGTCATAGTCGTGGTTTAAGAATAATTGTTTAAAAAAATTCAAACTGAAATAGTGACATTTTAAGCTGTTATTTCATCAAAATTTCCTATTATTTCATTGCTTAAAGACATGGTTTAAGACTTTGATAAATGTTCTGCCCATCTGTTTAAAAATGACATCACTCTTTGGGTCAACATGTAGCATGCATGTAGGCCTACTTCTCTTGTAATACACACAGAAGAAAAGCACAATATTCGTTAGCATGGGCATCTTGGAGCACTCTCCCCTAATTAGGTCAAAAGACTCAAGTTTTGCACAAGGTATCAAACGATTCTGTCTACATTATCCACTTGGCCTATTTAGTGAGCCAATAAGCTTATTAACACTGTGGAAATGACGTCTTTAAAATTTGGTCAAGGTTGATTTGTTAACGCAGACAAAACATCATCCCGCTTTTGTGAAGCTGGGAGGTGACTCGCGCAGTGATGAACATTCATTGAGCAATGAGCATGTACAATAAAAAGAAACAGTGTCATTCCAATCGTCGCCTTCGTCCGTAGAAAAAATGACGGAAGAATATACAGACTATAATACAAGACGCAATGATTTTCATAGATAAGCAATGCCCGCAGAGAAATAACCTCTTAAAAAGCACATCTTGCTGGCTGATTTCTGGTGGTGCCCATGCATAGTCTATAATGTGCCTCGCATGTCCAATTTCTGGTGGTGCTGGGCACTCACGGGTCTCGCACAGTCGGCACCCATGTCTGATTTATCGCATTTGCTATATAGCGCTCTTCAAGTAAGTTCGCTTCTCAGAGACGCTCCCGACTACAGCGCGGACACAGCATCGAAGTTTCACGCCGAAGCGCACGAGAAATTGTGAATTTAAGTTCCCGACGCGGCGGCTCGAGGTGGATTCAAACCTGGAGCTCTACGGGTCTAAGTCACCCAGACCATCACTGCACCACGGCGCCCTTTAGTAAAATAGTATGTACGTTTTCGTCAAGTATGCAAGAATGTAAATAAGTATGTATTGGTGCCTGTATTTATCATGCATGTGCGTATTCATGTTTGCATTACGAGTCAGGAACGAATACAGAAATTTTCCAAAAAAAATTACTACCTTTTTTGTGTTTTTTTTGGTCATCTCCTCAAAATAATGTCTCTTGCAGATACACCACCATGGTGACACTATACTAAGAACTAAGGTCTAAGGCAGTTGATGACCTGGTGCTGCTTCCGCGGCATTGACCTCTGGACAATTGCCGGTCTCGTGTTGACTGTACTATAACATACAAAGGTCAGTACATACATACCGTCTGTCTGTCACTCACTCATTCTCTCTCTTTCTTTCTCTCTCTCTCTCTCCCTCTGTCTCTCTCTGTGTCTCTGTCTCTGTCACTGTCTGTCTCTGTCACTCTCTCTGTGTGTCTGTCTCTGTCTGTCTGTCTGTCTGTCTGTCTGTCTGTCTTCTTTCTGTCTGTCTCTTTCTTTCTCTCTCTCTCACTATAACGTGTCCATGTATATAATCTAACAATAATACTAATACATAATATATTATTCTGACAGTAATAACTACAACATCATCTTGGGCTTTTCCTCCACAGATTCTTTATGTACATTTATGTTATTCTTTCTACACGTACGAAGGATCGCACTGGCAGAGATAACACAAATCTAATTCACAGTCCACGTCATTCCACTCGTAATTACCCGCTGACGTTGTATGTACACACATCTCGTTACCCCAGCTGCAATTTGGTTCATCGCTCAACCAATTACTATACGTTACAAGAAATTCATTTCCTGACATTGGTTTCCAGAAGAAAGGTGATCCGCAGTCGCTTGTGTTCTGACGCCGTGCGTAGAGCCACACAGAATTTTGAAAGCTAGGCCATTCACTGCTTGTACATACAGCGGCTGCATCATCTGCAACATGAAAACTGAACATAAAAATATAAACTTTAGCCTACTACTTGGTGATAAACATGACGTCGCGCGGCAATTTCTGCCGTCATAAGCAAGAACCACGTAACTGCAAATTTGGCCGTTTTGAGTTAGATGCAGATTCTGCATCTATTAATGGTCCTACACCTTGGAAAAAATTGAGAAACGCCTATCTCGATTCCATCGCAGGGAACCAGCGTGTGTGAAAACCACGTATCTGCAGAAACCGCATGGCATCATAAGCAAGAACCACGTATCTGCACTTCCGTTGTTTTTGCTTAGTATGATAGGGCGTTATTCGCAGATACGTACTAAGCAAGAACCACGTATCTGCACTTACGTTGGTTTCTGCCTAGTCTTAAATTTACATGGGATTGCTAACAGTAAAAGAGGTGTGTAAGAGACATCTCTGCAATAATCTTCCGTTTGAAATAATAATGCGTGATAGCTGTACAGCCTGGTTTCGCTGCTGTGCAAACTGGTTTTATCATTTGTAAACTTGTTTTGTATGTCTTAAAATGTCACCTGAGAACTGTATAAATTGGTTTTACAACTGTACAAACTGGTTTCATATCGTTTGAAATAATATCTGATAACTAGATAGACTAGCTTCACAGCTGTTCAAACTGGTTTCGTATCTTTAGGATGATGCCTGATACTGTAAAACCTAGTCTTACAGTTGTACAAACTGGTTTCAAATCTCTGCAAGCTGGTTTAGTATCTTTAAGATATATCTGTTAGTTGTACAAACTGGTTTCGCAGCTGTACAAAAGTTTTTGTATCTTTTAAAATAATGTCTGTTGGGTGTACAAACTGATTTCGCAGTGTACAAACTGGTTTTATAGTTTGCAAACTGGTTTCGTGTCTCTTAAAATGATGCTTGAGTACTGTATAAATTGGTTTTACAACTGTACAAACTGGTTTCATATCGTTTGAAATAATGTCTGATAACTAGATAGACTATAGCTTCACAGTTGTTCAAACTGGTTTCGAATCTTTAGAATGATGCCTGATACTGTAAAACCGTGTTCTACAGCTGCACAAACTGGTTTCACATCTCTGCAAGCTGGTTTAGTATCTTTAAGAAATATCTGTTAGTTGTACAAGCTGGTTTCGCAGCTGTACAAAAGTTTTTGTATCTTTTAAAATAATGTCTGTTGGCTGCACAAACTGATTTCACACTGTACAAACTAGTTTTATTGTTTGCAAACTGGTTTAGTATCTTTAAAATGTTGCCTGGGAGCTGAACAAACTGGCCTAATAGCAGCACAGCAGTACTGGTTTCATAGCTTTCAAAAATGATTCATGATTGCTGTGCAAACTCTTTTAACAGCTGTATAGACTGGTTTCTTGTCTCTAAAATAATTATTTCTTATCTTTAGAATAATGCCTGATACATGTACAAACTGGTTTTACAATCGTACAAACTTGTTTCACACAATGTGCAAATTGGATTCTTATCTTTTAAAATATTGTCTTATATCTGTACAAACTGGTTTCACATTTTCACAAACTGGTTTCTCATCTTTAAACATAATGCCTGATAGCTGTACAAACTGGTTTCGTTGCTGTAAAACTGGTTTTATAGTTGTGCAAACTGGTTTCGTATCTTCGGATTAGTTGTCTGAGGGATGTTCAAACTGGTTTCACAGAAATACAACTGGTTTATTTTCTTTAGAATGATGCCTGATAGCTGCACAAACTGGTTTCATACTATACAAACTGGTTTCATATCTTTCAAAATGATGCCCATATAGCTGGTGCAATCCAATTTTTGCAGCTGTACAAACTGGTTTGGTCTTTTAAAATTATCTCTAATAGTGGTGAAACTGGTTTCACGGTTGTACAAACTGGTCCCACGGATGCACAAGCTGGTTTTACATTATTTAAATTGCTTGATTGCTGAACAAACTGGTTTCACAGCTACAAAATCTGGTGTTTTATCTTTTAATATTATGTTCGGTGGCTGTACAAACTGGTTAACACCGTTGTACAGACTGGTGTCGTATATTTAAAATAATGCCTAATAGTTGTACAAACCGGTTTTTCAACTGTACAAACTGGTCTTACAGTTGTAAAACTGGTGTCGACTCTCCTAAAATAATAATACCAGATTTATGCGTGCGTAAATTTCTGAACTGCTCCACAATTATACACGATTTTATGCAGATACGTTGTTTTTGCCATTTATGGGTCACAATCTCCGGTATGTAGGCCTAATGCTAAGCAAGAACACACTAACTGACATTTTCCATATTTACGATCAAAAATATTTAAAATGATCTTTTCCATAAAAATGGTTGATTTTTTTAAAAATTTATTAGTTTAAAGCAGGAAAGAATAGAAATATTTGTTCCACTTGGCAGAAAAGAATTTAGTCTTTTGCGTTTATCTCAGAACTAGGTTTTTGCAGATACGTGGTTCTTGCTTATGACGGCAGATTTGAGGTAACGCGCTGTATTCAAGACAAAATTAATGACAATATAGATGATTTTGGAAGCTATGTTGATCTCTAGAATACGTGTAGTAGACGGATAGTTAATCTAAATTACCAGGAACGTTTTGCTCGAAACGAGGTTCTCTCTGAGAATTATATTCTACTATCAGCTAGACAAAGACTTCCGCTTTGAGATGGTAGCAGAGTCTTATATCTCCATTCTGGCCAAGGTGTAAGGAGATCCCCTTAAATTGGGTCACTGTAGTGTATAGCCTGCAACACGTATGACATTGCAATGTAATGTGAACCGTCGGACATCATCTTCCGGGCTAGGGTAGCCTACAATTCTCCGTTACCGGTACTACATACGCGCAGAAAAGGGCATCAAGTGCCACACACACTTGCCATGTAATAGCACGGTCAGCATATTGATTTCCCTCTTTTGCATTTGTCACTGTCTAACTAAATACAAGAAGTACTTGCAAGACCTTTATAGAAATGTGAGTAGAGTCAAAGTGCCCTAGTGACGCGACAAACAGTCAAACTCAACTGCAATGGTATTATAGGCAGCAGATCACACCCATCCCGTTGTAACTGCAAACATTGGTACTCACTTACAAATTGAGAAGAAAGGTAAGAATCCATTGCCATTTGCTCATTCGCGTTTCGTACTACCACGAGTCTCGAGCCACTATGGAGCTCTTGACATTTTTCAATCGCTGTAGCCCAATTGACCGCTTCAGTTATTAGCAGATAGCAGCTACAAGCTTCAGGTCGATACTGAAAGCCTGTAGGACAAACTAGAAAGCGTAAATGTAATTATAAATTCATCATTGCGTAACACATATCATCAGCATAATTTAATTTATAATCACAGACGTATCTATCACTGTATTGTGATTCAATTCGGAAATCAACTAAGAAAACGAAAACTTATGGAAGTTTTTCTTATCTATAGACCTACATGCAGTAGACTTAAAACTATATTCAAAGGTGAAGGCAGTTTCAAAATGTTTCACCAGAACTCATTCCTGACCATAATTCAATGTGAAGATGAAAAATCATAAAAGCCTACATTCAGTTGTATAGACCTATACCGGTATCTTAATTGCAATCGTAATCGTAATCTGCAAATTTCTAAAGCGATACTCTAAAGCCGAGCGCGGAGCATCAGCTTATTCACGAGCGCTTCGTTGCGCCAAAAGGGTAGTCCAAAGAAGGTCCGGGTCGAAAGCAGAATCAATATTATTAATTTATCTAGACAATTATTGTGCACGTATCCTACTAGCAATAGCAAACTCGAAAATACAGCGCTCACAGATGTGAAATCCCTGAAACCCGCTTAGGCCTAAGCACGCGAGCTTATTCAAGATAATATTTCTAATGTCCTCGAAACTGCTGTATTATTCTGGAGAAAAGAATCCTGAGATAAAGAGCAACAAAATATCGCAAAACCTTCATAAGCCACTTAAGTTCATTAGAAAATAAAGTAGCTGTGGTTTAATGACACTGTGCGATGACAAAGACCATTAACGTCGCCTTCTTCCTAATAGTGAGTCAAGTAATCGAACCCTACACAGCCTACATGGTAAATTTGACTCTTGATACGAGCGCTTGCATGTCACAGAAAATCACATTTCCTACGGCAGAGCAATTTCAACTTTAGGAATAGAGAATCTGTACTTTGTTCTACACTATTATGTTCTGCAAACTATATTGACATAATAATTAATCACCTTTTTTGTCACAGGATTCGAGATCTTTGATCTGTCAAGTAAAAAAATAGTATTTGAGCTTGTCGGATAATATTATTGACAGAATAGTGTCAGTAGATGAATAGCGCAGTAGTAGATATAGGCCTACAAATAATTACTGGAAAATTAGATGTAGGCTAAATCTCATTTGTTGCAAAAAATTCGACGTGAAATTTTCAATGCAGAAACATTTAGCAAATTATCATACCGTAGTCAAAATTAAAAGCAGGCGTTGAGCATTAAAATGTATCTACATTTTCGTCGACAATCACATGAAAAACAAATTATAGGTAGAGTCTATATTTAAAAGAACAACAGAGAAACAGCATCCGACAGGTCATCTGATCCAAGCAATATATTAACTACGGGATTTTTCACAGAAGAAAATAAATTGAAAAACAAATAACAACTATGATAGTATGATTACATTGATTACGCCTGATTGCAAGGCGGTGCAGAGTATAAACAAAATTAGGTACACTTGATGTTCCTACCTGCACATGATTGCATCCCGGTTTGACAGCATAGTTAGTAGGTATGTAATGGAACAGTTCACACCTTCCAAGATCTTCTCTGTAGTTGTAGTTGGTACAGTTGTCATCGCGAGTACATTGCATAGCACACTGTGCTGCAGAAGGGATGCAATCAATGGAATTACGGGACCATTGAGGCAGCTGGTCAAAACCAATTATCACGGTTGGTTCATCGATCGCACAGACAGCCGTTCCGTTAAATAAACGGGTGGCCTTGAACGCCTTTGCTTCAATGACGTATCTATCAGTAGCAAGAATTCCTAAGCACAAAATGGCAAGATGATAGATCCGAGGAAACATTTCGTTGATATGATTTCCAGTTACTGAGTCCATCGACTTTTAAGCATTTAATGACGACAGTTGGATTACTCGCTGACACCAGACGAGGTCGCAATGAACAAAATAAACATGCAAGATGCACCTGCACTTCTGGACGGCTAGACTAAATCTATTCGTCGCATAGCAATTGTGCATGCAACCACACGTTTGCGCTATGAAAAGAGTCGCCATAATATCAAGTTCTCTCTGTTGCCGTTTTCGATAAATCGACAAGTAGGTCTAAGCTTATTGCAGCATGATTCAGTCATTGAATTAATCGAAACACATGATAAAACTGCTGAACGCACGAAAACAATGACCAGAGGCCCGTAGATGCTCTTGTCGTTGCTTGATTCAGACAAGCAAACAGTTCAAAACCAATAAGAAGCTTAGTCTACATTGATATGAGCGTTACGGCAAAGCGGGTTTTCTTTACAATTTGCATTTCGATCCAAGGATTCGTCCGCCTGCCAGCACGAACCATATATAGAAGTGGCTCCAGCACAAACCCTCGCCATCTGCATTCACTGAAATTTAGTTTCACTAAAGCGTTCTACAAAAAACGTGTTACATTGTTTGCGCGTTGTAGGAATATTCTATCAAGAAAATGTTTGGAGCTTAGTCTCGTAGACTCAGTAATTATTATCTCCAAAGAGCTTTTCTTTCTAACACGTTTTGTGGTTTGTTCAACAAGACTTTAGAGTTTAGATTATAGAATTAAAATTAATCGGTTATTCGATGTAGTCAAAGAAATGGTTTTGTGCATATCTGCTTATATTCCATCATTGGATGAATATGATCGTTGAATGTCGGCGTTTGATCTGAAGAGTGTCAAAGAAATGTCTTTACAGTGGTGCAAATGCAATAGGCTATAAACGTCCATCCATATTGAAATAATCAAGAGACTTAGAGAGCTTCCTGAACATTGGAAATGCATTTGATACAGATAGGTCTATAATAGTTATTGGGGTCAGCTTTTGTTAGTTCGGCAATATTATTATATTACTATAGTGAAACCATCATCCACCCGCCTATCATGGCGCTTTCCGTCACATAAAATCCACCCATTCATAAATCCATTAACCCTTTGACGAACACTTTCCGCGCCAACGCATTTAGCACACTTGCAGGGGTCCAATTGACCCCACCGATAACTTGGGTCGAAATTATATCAATTAAACAGAACTTGGAAATGAATGAATGAAAATCATGCTGTACATAGCACATGCACTCGTGGAACATGTTTGATCAATATATAGGCCTAAAATTAACCCTATGACTACCAAAGGGGCGATGGTTTACACCCCTCTATAGGTTTTTTCAAAATAAAACTTGCTTCGCATGGCATTTTTTTATATTTTAGGCCTACTCAACTGCAGAGGGTTCATTTCCACACATTTTGAGGTGAGATTTGTGATGATTCCTATTACCGTTCAAAAGTTACAGGCCTACTCGATATACCCGAGGTGCCAAGGAGGGTTGGAAACCACTCACTAAGATTATCGACTATATTATCCTATCCACCCTTTATTATGAAGAGAAAATAGGTTCACTAAATTTGTGCACCTTGTGTAAAATGAAGTGAAGAATAAAGTCATTGGTCGACTTGAGCGTTTATTTTTTTTATTGATTTAATGACAATTGTCGATTTTGAATGCAACCAGGCAACCAGCAGAAGGCCAATCCGAAAACTAAATCTCTTCTTTCTATTCATGGGGTTAGGTTTCCGTAGTCTATTTGGAGATTGACACACGACTTCTGGTTTTAATAACACTCATTACTGTACTACAGAGACTTTACTTCTGCGCCTTCTTTCAGACATTTATGAAGCCATTGATCAGTCACATGTTACCCTTTGGCACTGTTTGTAAGTGCTGCATTTGATACAGTGGACCATGATATTCTCCTAGAACGGCTTTCTACATCTTTTGGCCTCTCTGGCAACTATCTTGCTTGGCTTACCTCCTATCTCCAGGACCGTTCTTTCATTGTGGCTTGTTGATTTGCTAGGTCGCTCTGGACCCCTGCTCCATTTTGTTTGCCACAAGGTTCAGTTCTGGCTCCTTTGCTTTACATTATCTATACTGCAGACCTTGGCCCTCTTCTAACAGCTCGTTCTGTCTTGAGTCAATCTTATGCAGACGACCTTCAGGCATATATTCACTGTGTGGCGTCTGTAGCTATCACAGCGGTTCAATCAATAAACCGGGCCATGCAGACCCTAGAAGCTTGGATGTCTTCCAACCGCTTACG
Source organism: Lumbricus terrestris (assembly GCA_949752735.1). Taxonomy (NCBI): domain Eukaryota; kingdom Metazoa; phylum Annelida; class Clitellata; order Crassiclitellata; family Lumbricidae; genus Lumbricus; species Lumbricus terrestris. The sequence goes on from OX457036.1 coordinate 88,467,405, forward strand.
ACTAAACCCAAACAAGACCCAATATAGGCTATATGGCTCGACACTCGCCAACAACTTGCAAAACTTAACTTAGAAGCTTTAACTCTTGAGTTTCCTGGGGTCACATTTACCTCCACTGTTCGGGACCTTGGTTTCACCCTGGACCGGTAGCTGACGTTCTCGAAACACATAAATCTACTTTGTCGTGATTGCTACTACCAACTACGTCAGTTAAGGATGGTATCTCGATCTTTGACCCCTACTGCTGCTACCAGTCTTGTCCATGCCTTTGTGGTCTCTCGCCTCGACTATTGTAATGCCCACTATGTCGAGCTCCCGGCGATTCGGATTGGGTGTCTTGATCGGGTTCTGCGCACAGCTGCACGTCTTATTGGTCGCATTCCAAAATTCGATCAAGCCAAGGAGTACATGCGAAATGTCCTCCACTTGCTTCAAATTACACAGCGAATCACTTTCTGCACTAGTCTGGCGCTAAATGGAGGGTCTTGCTCCCATGTACCTACAGGAACTCTGCTGTCCCACCTCTGCTGTCCAGCGGCGATCTGACCTCCGATCAGCTGATCAGTCTGAACTCTTGACCCCTCGTTCTCGATCTGCTATAATGCAGCCACGCTCTTTCTCAGTGGGTGGCCATAGAGCTTGGAATTGACTTCCTGTTGCTCTCCGACTGGTGTCAAGAGGTCACCGCTATGTTTCTTTCTCACTTAAAAACTGCCTTGTTTAGCCTTTGAACTGGGAGCGCTTCTGAGTAGTTTTACCTTGAAGGTGCGCTATATAAAAAGTCAATAATAATGAAAAGAATATGCAATTCGAAGAATATCCCAGGACAGTGGTCAGTGGACCGCATAGATGGAGCTGTGTTAGCCGTTCTGCATGGAGAGTGACCGTCTGCTGAGTACAGTTAGTCCTTCTAAACAGTGTGCGTACCACAAAATACGCTCGAGGCATAGATAGGTGGAAACGACTCGGCATCATTGTGCCTGCAACGCCACTAAGAGTTGTCCATCCGAACCCCGGAAGCTGTGTCCACTTCGGGTTTTCTTTAGGCGAAAACTGACTTATTTTCAACCTGCAAAATGGTCCTAGGCCTACATGACAAATTGACAATGTAGAACTGAATGTTCCATGTGGCATAACCTTCAAGGTTTACGAATCAGACGGCGACGAAGATTATACAAAAAAAATAAAATTACACAATGCTGACGTCTTGTATAAAAAGGAGATAAATTGTAATTATTTATTGCACAAACGACACCGGTGCCTACGTTTCCTCTGCCATGATTTTTCCGTATATGGATTGACAGATTGGACCCATGCAGGTGATAAAGTTTGCAACAAATTCAGGTTGGGTCAACGAAGAAGCACTTATGAGGTGGTTTGACCACATTTTGAAACTCGTGCAGTCACTAAGTCTAAGCAGCCGGTTCTGCTAATCATGGACGGACAGAGAAGCCACAGGAAACTTGACAGTGTAGGGTAACTTGGGGTATTATGGACCCTCTAACTTAAATGATCATTTCTGAACAGAATAAAACATCCATACCGTCCAATTAAATTGCAATCAAATGTTTTCTTCATAAATAAATTAAAATAGAACTGTTTTGAAGAAAAATTACATCAATTTAGCCAATGGGGTCGTTCATTATACTTCATTTCAGACAGTTCAAAATCCCACATAATCATCCTTCACTAAAGCATCGCTCACTTCTATATCACTCTACTTAAAATAGTTCGATGCAGTATTACCCAAAAATACTGTAACACATTTTACTACACGATTGGAGAATGCCATTTCTCTAAGCGGTGACTGGGAAGTTGGTCTTTTGGAAATACAGTAAAGTAACAGTATCCTCATACGTGGAGCAATTTAGAAAGAAACGAAGAAAGAAAATCGCATATGCACGTCAAGTTTTCTGAAACGGGTGAAATACTGCCCGAACCATTGCATAGAAGAACTCTGAAGTTTCCCATTCGAAGGGTTGTTTGCAAGACTTTTACGGTTCCTAGAGGGAATCTGGATGTTACCCAGGAATGCCTTTTCTCCGGTCGACTTCCTACTAGAATAGTACTCGGATGTGTTGACAACGACGCACTCAACGGCACCTATAGGCCTACCAAAAGTCCGTTCAATTATAAACAATCCCAATAAACGGTCCCAATCAAAAGAATATACAACGGTACAACAAAGTTTCATATTTTGAGACAGACTATTCCACAATGCATTGCATGCAATTACTTCGTCTCTATAAATGTAGGACTAAATCCGTAAGGTTAATATTGTCGCATTATTAAACAATTACATGCAAAAACAGAAGATCAACTCTGGGACCATGGATGCGCTGCTACAAAACCACTTCCACTCGAAAAATAATGTCATCACCGGCGTACTCTACCAAGGTCCGTACTCGCACAAGGCGCAGATCGCGCGTGTGCACATGATATCGTTCCACCCAAAATTCCGATTCTGCCAGAGGTGCACACAGCTGTCAGGTTTCGATGCAATGCAGCTGGGCTCCGATGGTAACCAATTCGTGTAATTCAACGGCATTGTCGCGGCGGCATTCAGCTTCCATACGTAAGTGTCGCAGACTTTAGCCGGGTCCAGAGTCCGACAACCGATCCATATAAAGTTTCCAAAAGTATTGTCTGCAGGATATAAACAGACGCTTGCCGCGCTGACCACTGCAAAATAATAAGAACAACACGCCGGTTAAAATCGCTGCTGACGCTGTAGAATTGACGGAGAACTTTTCGGTTAATGGCAACGCTTTTTAGCTGGTTTATAAAGGAGAAGGAAGTAGGCCTAATACCAATAACAATACAGTGCCAATACTTTAAAACCCTATAGCTTCTTCCAGGACTCTTTACCTGATCAGAAAGGCTTGAAACGCTTTGGAAATATCGGTGTTCAGTATAATCTACAGTTATTGCAGTGTCTCTGGGTGAATATTGTAACGTAGCAACATCTTGCTCGTTAGTAAAATTATTTGCTGTTTTATATTCATTTATCAGTCATGCACAGATTGTAGCAGCATACTGTTTCTCGTGGGGTTACTTCCATTTATCGCGATGCTTCAACTAACCAACAGTATTGATGATGATATGGTACACTGCCCGAAGGCAGGTTCATTGGCTTTACGCCCCTGGGGATGAGATGAGTGAGGTGGTTTCCCGTTGCCTTCCCCACAGACAATGATGGGTAAGCAACTTGTCCAAGGTCGCTCCGCAGAAGCTTGCGCCCCTGCGTCCCACACGTGCTAGCCCGAGATATCTAAATCTCTGAATGCCAACTCCCAGCCCGGGGCTTGAACCGCAGTCCGTTGCAACCAACAGACGAATACTATGCCGCTCTCGCTCACCGGTGTAGCTAACTAGGCCAGTCAACAGTAATTAGCTACTGTAACTTTCTCGTCTACATAGTGCAGAAACGTGTAGACCTACGAGACAACCAAATAGATATAATTTTCGTCAAGTCAATTCAATTACAGCAACAGTAATTAGGCTACTGTAATTGAATTGACTTGACGAAAATTATCTCTATTTGGTTGTCTCGTAGGTCTACACGTTTCTGCACTATGTAGACGAGAAAGTTTGTGCCATAATTGTTTAAGATGTGGCTTTTCGTTTTTTATTTTTCCCAAAAAATATTTTTCGTTTCTAATTAGGCCTAGTCGTATCGTTTTATTCCTTTTTTTTACATATTTGTATGCAACTTTATTTATTTAATTTACTCTGTTATTATTTTCCTTGATTTTAATTTTGTCTGATATTCCTTACGTTTTCACCGTACTCTCAATTACTCAGCTAACTAACGTCAGTATTTAATTGCTTAACGTCATTTGGGAAATACATGCAGTAGGTCCCGATAAGGAATTATATTTATAAGAGTTATTTTGATATAAACTACTTAGACCTATATAAGTGACAGTTTTAAGTACAATGTATAATTTAGTGCACTTCTAATAGATTCTGGTAGTCTTTAGATTTCCTTCTGATTAGATTTTTAATTGCGTTTTGTCGATGAGCATGAACTTATGCGGACTTGTATACACTTACATTTTTTTTGGAAAAGATTTCAATCGGTCTACCATTAATTTTTCTCAATTTCTTATTAGAAAAAATGTTATAAGAAAAAAATAACTGCTGTAAATTAATGTCACTTTTATAATTAATTTTGGCCTACTAATGAAGTTGCGTTTGTGGATTAAGGTCAAATTGCACAGACATGGCTTTTAAGTTTAAATGCAGTTTAGAATACAACCAGGCCGGATTAACAAATGTAGAGGCCCTGTTCAGTAGAACTGTTGGGCCTCAACCTTATGGAATCACTAAAAAGTAAAAAGGGCACATAAACAGGGCCGCATAAAGACTAGTGCGGGTCCTGGTACTGTGATTACTTGCCAATGGCCCTTGCGAGAACTCGCCGTTCCACCACGCACATAGCTTGATGATTTTATTAATTATTATAGCGGACCAAGAAGACTACATTGGGCCTATGGTTTACGCCCACTTACCATTTTTCTAACAACGTAAAACCATAGGCTCACATGCTATAGATCAAGAAGATGATTGTCGTCGTAATAGTACAGAGCCATTGTAGTAGCAGCAGCGAGGTTAGTGCCACAACAAAAATTGCAAAACAAGGCAAAGGCGTCACAATACGAATTCCACAGAATATAATAATTATTGGTGACTCAATCATACACAGGGCTTATAATAATAGTAACAATAATACTAGTAATATTAGCCTAGTTGTAGGTCTATATGTAAAATCAGTAGGCTAGTTTTCAAATAATTTTACAATTATTTTGTTGGAGACGTTTTGCTTATTTTTACAATTATGATTAACAATGACGAGTAATATTCTTATTGCATGTGGGGGCCCCTAGGTGTGGGGTCCCTGTTCGGCCGAACATGTTGAACATGCCTTAATCCGGCCCTGGATGCAACAAAGTCTATTATTTTCCGTTTCCGTTTTTTGGTTGTTTTTCCGGGTTTTTTCGAATAAAACTGTGTTTGTCCTGATTTTTTTCTATTCCGTTTCAATCGCTTTCAACATCTAGCCTATTGCTTGCATAGTTTTCTCTTATAGTAAACAGTACAACGCTTGCTCTTTGTGATCATACTTTGTATCCTAAACAGTCATCATTGCAGTAAACAGTTGTGGTTCAGATTGGTCGGCTATAGACCTATAGGCCTAAGCTAATATCCACTAGCCACTAGTGTACATATCATGATGTTGAATGACCAGAAATCGTGAGAGAAACCTGAACCGTATTTGCGCCCGATAGGTCCTACACCTGCCGATGGTTTTGAAACCTCGATACAGTCTAATTAAACTCCACAACACTTTTATCAATGCCTTAAACTTTGATTCTTGAAACACGTGTAGCGAAGTGTCACTGTGACTGCAGTGAAAAGCAGAATTGATGGGGCTTCTGAGATTAATGTTAATGGAAGGATTTCTACCGCTTGCATTTGCATAGTGTGCAGTTTGGTGTTCGAAATTAATGAGGCGCAGCACTTACTTAATTCTGCCCGAAGGAATGTTGCAGTGGCATGTTTTTCAGTTTCGCTGCTGATCATGGCCATGTATGAACCCTTGTATTGCTGTTGACATGAACTGTTGGCTTCACTCCACGTCAACGCCTGTATTAGAGCCATATAGCAGCTGCCGACTTCAGAGATATTTTTGAAGCCAGATGGACAGGTTGCTGAAAAATAAAATAATAAAAATATATGAACCGTTGACATTATAGCCTACGGATTAGGAAACTGGCGATAGGTAACAGAGGTTGAGATGTATTGCCTAAGTGTAATCGTAAAATCGTAATCGTAAACTCGAAATTTCTAAAGCGCCACTCGAAAGCCAAGCGCGGGGCACTAGCTTATTCACGAGCGCTGCGTTGAGTTAGAAGGGTTGTCCGTGAAAGTAGTCCGTGGTGGTCCGGGTCGAGTTACCATAGGATCAGGATAAAATGCGTTGAGTTAGAAGGGTTGTCCGTGAGAGTAGTCCGTGGTGGTCCGGGTCGAGTTACCATAGGATCAGAGGGGCGGAGCAGCTATTAAAGCTATTAAGTGTAAACCTTCACAGATTTCATTGCATTGAGCAACGTGACTACGAAAGACGGAATGTAGCGTAATGAGAGAGAGAGAGAGAGAGAGAGAGAGAGAGAGAGAGAGAGAGAGAGAGAGAGAGAGAGAGAGAGAGAGAGAGAGAGAGAGAGAGAGAGAGAGAGAAAAGAGAGAGAGAGAGAGAGATAGAGAGATAGAGAGAGAGAGAGAGGGAGAGAGGGAGAGAGAGAGAGAGAGAGAGAGAGAGAGAGAGAGAGGAGAGAGAGAGATAGAGAGAGAGAGAGAGAGAGAGAGAGAGAGAGAGAGAGAGAGAGAGAGAGAGACAGACAGACAGACAGACAGACAGATTAGTTGCTCTATTTCAAGGTTTTCGAGTGCGACTGAATGATATCCCAGGAAAATATAAAAATAAGAAGATATTTCTAATCAATATACGTACTAACTACTTCCTTGGAGGTCCATGAGTGTTTGCAACTCAGAGAACCAGGAGCGGTTGTTACAAATGTAAACGACTTGACTGCAGGAAAATATGCAGGAATGAGGATATACGTTGACACTTGATCGTTAGTCGATTTGATAGTTGCATTGTTCACTGGATTTTTGTTGGAGTCATACCACTGAAGGGACGGCATAAAACTCCCTCTGATAGAAGTTAGGGTGCACGTTAGATTTAGGTAATCTTGAAGCACTATCTCTCCTGTGCTGCTGTTGTGGTAACACACTGGTTCTAAAACTAACAGAAAATAACAGATCAAAACTTAATGCTTATTGTAAATTACAATAATTAGCTGGATAGTCAAGAATCAGTCAACATATTATAACTATCTGACGCACGTATAAAAGCTAAGACACAATTAATTATTTGAAATATAAGAGTTCGCTTCGTTTATATGTAGGCATTGTAGGGCCTACTTACCTGTGTTTAATTAAGTATATAATTATATATATATATTTTATATATATATATAAACGTAGCGAACATTAACATTTCAAATAATTAATATTGTCTCTTAGCCTTCATGCGCTCATATTCGCCCGACAATAAGACGTAGGTCTGTGTCTTCCTCAACATAATGCCTACCATCGTCAATCATACGCCATGTATCGCAGCTAAACGGTGTAATATGATTCTCTTTGACGTCCAGCAGCACTAGCGTTTCAATTTTTGAATAGGCATCTTCTCAAAATGAAACTAAAGAGCTTTCCAATAAGTATTCCTCGTTTTTTGCTATTTTGCACTGCCAAGGATCGATTGCACAGTGCACACAGCTCACACCCCTAACCCACCACAATGATAGAACCAGGAGCATACCGGTTTTAGAAAGGGCATTCGGATAATGTAAGAATTGCATGATCTCCGTCGTTCAAGTTTGTCAAAATTCAAACCCCGGATAGGTTACTGTCACTGCCGTAAAGCATCCAGACAAGCTACAGAAGTTTAGAGTTTACGATTAGGATTTCAGAACTAGAAACAGAACGTGCGGTGAAACTAATAGTCTTCTAAATTCCGAATTATGGGTAGCGCGACACTTAATCCCGCGACACTTAATCCCATGCCAGTTAATCCCGCGACAGTTACTCCCGGTGTAAAAGTTTCAAATTACCCCTCCTAAACATTACCCCCTGCAAGCTGTAATTTGTATAAATCATCGCAAATATTGCACTAAGTAATCAGAAAGAATGATCCCGCTTCTTGTTTTCGTCTGAAGATTTTCATCCGTCATCCCACTTCGTGGTTTCTTATCAATATTTTCATCTCCAACTAAAATACTAATCGCAGCTGAAGTTACATGGAGAAACGGCTTCGAGGCTATTATTTTTCTTCGGGTCAAAATATTGATAGTGTCCAGGGGGTAATCTGAAACCGGGGGTAATTTGAAACCTTTACACCGGCGACATTTCATTCCAACGATACATGATCACGCAACGTTTGACGCCGCGACACTTAATACCTAGTGTACACACGTGAGCACGAATATTTGTATGACTATAATTATGTTGTCCTGTCTGTTCAGGTTTTCTGTCATAAATCTGTACATAAACCGATCATTATAACATGTTTTAGAGAGGATTTGCGAAGTGGTAGTCTACTCTACGATAATGCAGTGACATGGAGGCGAATTTGTTCTTTTTGATTCTGAATCTGTAGGAAAAAACAGACTGATTATACTGGGCTCCGACGTAGGCCTACTCTTGGATGGCTTGGCAAGAGCCGACGTCTGGTTAGCCGATGAGACTTTTTCTGTTGTCTATTTGACTGCAAAGGCTTAACTCTTTTAAACAACAGTTAATATTGCTTTGAATAGTGCATTCATGGAATTTTAATGGTTTTATAATTCTATTTGACTGCTATTTTATTTTCGTGGTATTAAGTGTCGCGGTATCAAACGTCGTGTATGCGGGATTAAATGTCCCCAGGATTAAATGTCGCCGGGATTAACTGTCGTGGGATTAATTGGCACGGGATTAAATGTCTCAAAAATTAAGTTGTCCAGTACTAACTGTCGCGGTATTAGATCTAAGTGTCGCCGGACTAAGTGTCATGGAACCATGCCTAACCCATGTCTCATTGTCTCAGTCATGCTGGCAAATACCCATGCGAAGATACAAAGCCTGCGACTTCCCACTTTTTCCAATGTGATTGTACTGGATAAAATATTTCGCATTTGAAAATTAATCAATCCTGTGGCACTTGCGGCAGTCTTGAGGCCTGAGATAATTCGGTTCCATGACACTTAATCCCGCGACACTTAATAATCCCATTTCTTACGGCAGAGCAATTTCAACTTCAGGAATAGAGAATCCGTACTTTGTTCTACACTATTATGCTCTGCAAACTATATTGACATAATAATTAATCACCTTTTTTGTCACAGGATTCGAGATCTTTGATCTGTCAAGTAAAAGAAATAGTATTTGAGCTTGTCAGATATTGTCAGTAGAAGAATAGTGCACTAGTAAATATACAAATAATTACTGGAAAATTAAAAGTAGGCTAAATCTCATTTGTTGTAAAAATTCGACGTGAAACTTTCAATGCAATTTTAGCATAGTCAAAATTAATAGCATGCGTTGAGCATTAAATGTATCTACATTTTGGGCGACAATCACATAAAATAGAAATTACAGGTATCTTTAAAAGAACAACAGAAAAACAGCATCCGACAGGACATCTGATCCATGTAGGACTATCAACGATCCTTATGTGACTTAAGGATTGGCTAAATTCTTGTTATTGTTTAATTCATTCTCCCTCACGCATCAATTAAGTCTGTAATTTTGCATTATTGACTAAACAAACATTGCATTAATTGAATAAACAAACATGCCTATTAAGTGTTTTGCAGAATTCTCTTCCTACGTGAATATTGAATGAAATCTGCAGAATAGTTCCACCCAATTTTTTTAAATTCGTTGCTTACAACATAGACCTATCAGTAAAATAGGCTATACGAAGTACCCGAGAATAGGGTCTACCCGGCCTAGTCTTTTTTCATGCAAGCAAGATATTAATTACGGGAATTTTCATAGAAGAAAATAAAACTAAAAACAAATAACAACTATGATTAGTATGATAGCGTCTCACTGCAAAGCGGGCCAAAGTATAAACAAAATTAGGTACACTGGATGTTCCTACCTGTGCATGACTGCATCCCGGTTTGACAGCATAGTTAGTAGGTATGTAGTGGAACAGTTCACATCTTCCAAGATCATCTCTGTAGTTGTAGTTGGTACAATTGTCATCGCGAGTACATTGCATAGCACACTGTGCTGCAAAAGGGATGCAATCAATGGAGTCACGGGACCATTGAGGCAGCTGGTCAAAACCAATGACTATCGTTGGTTCATCGATAGCACAGACAGCAGTTCCGTTATTTAAACGGGTGGCTTTGAATACCTTTGCTTCAGCGACACACCTATCAGTAGCAAGAATTCCTAAGCACAAAATGGCAAGATGATGATAGATCCGAGGAAACATTTCCTTGCTATGATTTCCAGTTACTGAGTCCATCGACTTTTAGGCGCTCAATGACGACAGTTGGATTACTCGCTGACACCAGTCGAGGTCGCAATGCACAAAATAAACATGCAATAGGCTATGCACCTGCACTTCATGAACGACTAGACTAAATCTATTCGTCGCATAGCAATAATTATGCACGCAATTATACACGTTTGCGTTATAAAAAGAGTCGCCATAATATCATGTTCTCTCTTTTGCCGTTTTCGATGAATCGACAACTGGGTATAAGCTGAGGCCTACTTCAGCATTATCTAGTCATTGAGTTAATCGAAACACATGATAAAACTGTTGAACGCACGAAGACAATGACCCGAGGTCCGTAGATGCGCTTGTCGTTGCTTGATTCAGACAAGCAAACAGTTCAAAAACAATAGTCTGCATGTATATTGACATGAGCGTTACGGCCAAGCGGTTTTCTTTACAATTTGGATTTCGATCCAAGGATTCGTCCGTCTGGCATCACGAACCATAGCAGTGGCTCCAGCACAAACCCTCGCTATCTGAATTCACTGAAATTTAGTGTGACTAAAGCGTTCTACAAAAAAGTGTTACATTGTTAGCGCGTTGTAAAGATAAGATAGGATAAGATCATAAGAATATTCTTTAATTCACCAATTGCTAACCGCATCTTGGTTTACAGACGTAGTGCAATTAAATGAAATATACATGACATGTAATAGGCAGATACATATTAACGGAGTAATGGATAACAGAGTCCAGTTGATTTCCATGTTTTCCGACGAATTTATATTGTTGGGTGTCCGTGAAGAAGATTTCAAAAAGTATTATTAATTTGATTCCGATGTACATCCAGTTGAGAAGCGCATGGTCTGAAAAACACGTGTAGCTATCAACAGGATACATGATAATTGTCCGAGAGAGGACCCAAGATCCAGTACCAAAGTTGTAAAGTTTTGAAAAGTAGATAAAACACTGTAGAATGTAGATCGACCGTGGATCGATAACGTGGCATACATCTTTGCTTTATAGTCCGATTAATTCCCTCCCATTCGCCAGGAGACCAACGTTGCAGCACGAGCTGTTTAGCGTTATGTAGGGCCTTTGTGTCATCACTTTGGTTTTATTCATGTTTATCCTCACAAATAGAATTATTTAAAGCAGCAGGAGAGACTGCACTGGATCGTATGCATCTCATTTGTAAGGAGTTATGGGAATCTGGAGAATGGCCAGAGGATTGGACGAACTCAATTTTTATACCGATACCTAAAAAAGGAGACCTAGGCAATTGTGGAAATTACAGAACCATAGCCCTGGTATCTCATGCCAGTAAGGTTATTCTAAGGATCATACTGGAGAGAATAAGAGGGAAGACAGAATCGGAACTTGCAGACGAACAGGCCGGTTTTAGAAGAGGAAGAGGCACCAGAGACCAACTAACAAATCTTAGAATTATAATGCAGAAAATGCACGACCACCAACAACCGCTGTACATGTGTTTCGTGGACTTTACAAAAGCGTTTGACTGCATATCACATGAACAGCTATGGGCGACAATGGCAGAAATGGGCTTCCCATCACATATCATCGATCTACTGAACAAATTATATTGCAAACAACAAGCTAAAGTAAAGGTTGCAGGTACACTATCAGGAGGCTTCAGAATAAAGAAGGGAGTGAGACAGGGATGCGTGATGTCACCTCATTTGTTCAACATCATGGCAGAGACGGTTATGAGAGAGGCACTGGAGGGATGGCAGGGAGGAATACGGATAGGAGGAAGGGTCATTACTAACCTAAGATACGCAGACGATATAGTACTATTAGCGGGAACAGAATTGGAGTTGCAGGAACTGACAGAACGACTACACCAAGCAGGAGAAAAGAGAGGTCTGAGGATAAACATGAATAAAACCAAAGTTGATGACACAAAAAGGCAGAACGTGTAATATTGAAATTGGAGGACAAAAACTGGAACAGGTAGACACCTTTCATTACCTGGGATCGCTGATAACTGAAGATACAGACAGCAGCACAGATATAAGAGAGAAATTAGCAAGAGGACTCAACACAGGGACAGCGTTGAAGACGCTATGGAAAAGTCATAATATCAAAATGATTACCAAGATCAGACTCATGAAGGCTTTGGTATGGCCAGTGGCGACATATGGGTGTGAAAGTTGGACGATCAGAAAGAGAGAAGAAGACAGAATAAATGCTTTTGAAATGAAATGCCTAAGAAAGATCTTGAGAGTGCAATGGACAGAGAAAAGAACAAACGAGTGGGTATTGGAGAAAACGGGAACAGAAAGGACCTTATTGAGCACGATAAAAAGAAAGAAGCTCATTTACTTCGGTCATTTGATGAGGAAACAGGGGGATGCTTGGAAAAGGAAATAATACAGGGTACAATTTCGGGAGCAAGGGCAAGGGGAAGACCGAGGATGGGATGGATAGCTAACATCATCGCGTGGATGGAACTACCATTCGAGAGGATATTGAAGGAGACGGAGGACAGGAAAAAGTGGCGAAAGCATGTCCATGAAGCGACCAACCCTCGAATCGAGGATGGTTAAAGACAAGACAAGACAAGGGCCTTGTAGGCAGTCATCGGAACTACTTTTGAAAATGGCGATGATTGTAAGTGACGTAGAAACTCGAGTCGATGTCATACAGCAGACGCGAGCGTGTAACGCGTAAAAGAGTCCAGTTAATTTTCACTTTTAGGACGAATTTAAATTGTTGAAAGTCAATGAAGTATGTTTCAAAATGCATTATTGGCATTTAATTCCGATGGACGTCCAGTTAAAAACTGCATGGCCTGAAAAACACGAGGATCAACAGTAACGATACCATGATGACGGTCCGAGAGAAGACGAAAGATCCACAATGAAAATATTCTATTAAGAAAATGTTTGGAGGCTGGAGCTTAGTCTGGTGGGCTCAATAATTATTATATCTTAAGAGCTTTTCTTTCTAAGACGTTTAGTGGTTTGTTCAAAAAGATTTTAGATCACAGAATTAAGATAAGCGGTTATTCGAAAGAGTCAAAGAAATGGTTTTGTGCATATCTGCTTATATTCCATCATTGGATGAATATAATCGTTGAATGTCGGCGCTTGATCTGAAGTGTGTCAAAGAAAATGTCTTTGCAGTTGTGCAATATAAACGTCTATTCAAAAGGAAGTAGTCAAGAGACTTAGAGAGCTTCCTGAAATTTGGAAATGCATTTGATACAGATAGGTCTATAATATGGGGGTCAGCTTTTGTTTGTGCGGCAATATTATTATATTACTTAGTCAGACCATCATCCACCCGCCTATCATGGCGTCTTCCATCACATAAAATCCACCCATCCATAAATCCATTAACCCTTTGACGAACACTTTCCGCGCCAACGCATTTAGCACACCTGGGGTTCAATGGACCCCACCGATAACATGGGTCGAAATCATATCAATAATTATTAAATAGAACTTGGGAATGAATGAATGAAAATCATGTTGTACAAAGCACATGCACTCGTGGAACATGTTTGGTCAATATAATTATGGGTCTAAAATTAACCCTGTGACTACCAAAGGGGTGATGGTTTACACCCCTCTATAGGTTTTTTCAAAATAAAACTTGTTTCGTATGAAATTTTTTTGACATTTTAAGTAGCTGTAGTAGTTCATTTACACACATTTTGAGGTGAGATTTGCGATGATAACCCATACCGTTCAAACGTTATCCTCGGTATAGGCTACCCGAGGTGCCAGGGAGGGTTGGAAACCACTCACTAAGATTATCGACTATATTATCCTATCCATCCTTTATTATGAAAAGAAAATAGACTCACTAAATTTGTGCACCCTGTGTAAAATGAAGAATAAAGTCACTGGTCGATTTGAGCGTTTATTTTTGTTACTGATTTTAGTGACAGTTGCCGATTTTGAATGCTACCAGGTAACCAGTAGAAGGCCAATCCGAAAACTCAATCTCTTCTTTCTTTTCCTAGATTTAGGTTCTCGTAGTCTATAACTCTATATGGAGATTGACACACGACTTCTGGTTTTAACAACTCTCATTGCTGTACTCAGCTAAAGGAATTTCGCAAACTCTCCCAAACTATTCACTTCTAGTCAGTCTCTGAGATGACTGTGTTGTGTGTAAGCTAGTTCCAGCACGTCTGCAAGTGACTGCAATCATTCCTTCGAGAGATAGCCGAGTTATAAGGATTGGAAAGAGATAATCATATAGGGCAGACGAATGGCGATGCTTTTGTTCTTTCTGGGCTCTGGCTGACGACTATGACAGGTAGCTCTTTAGACCGAGACTTTGTCTTCGACGATTTTTTTATGAAAGCCAGAGCAGGATGATGGAAAAATTCGCCACAGTTGTAAAGTGGATCTTAGTCGAAAAATAAATTGATTGGGTGACGTAATGAAGATTTTGGTGGCCAAACTATGTATTGGCGACGAAACCGAGTGCGAGGCAGGGATAAACGCCATCTTGCACAGTTCGGTGCTCAACCATTGTGAAGCATGACAATCGTGGCTTGTGTAGTCTACATGCTATTATTCATTATTATTATTCCTGTGGGATTTGTCGAACTCTTTCCATAAACTGCTCAAGATTTTCCTCTTCTGCCATTCCTGGGTCGGTAGCATCTCTGAATAGTTATCTTGAACCGGCGGTATTAACTTTCATATATCGATAGCTAGATTGATAGATAGATTATAATCATTCCATATTAAATTTCAATACTCGTTTCAATGTTAGTATAATATATTATAAATGAAATGTTAGCTACAGCTTTTGAGCTTAGGGTACTATTGCGGCACTCGGCTTCAAGAATCTTCCTTTTGCGGCCCGTGGAACCAAACAGGTTGGACAGCACTGCTTTGGAACCTTCAGATCAGGGGCGGATCCAGGGGCCAATCCGGCCATGGCCCCCATCTAAAATTGTGCATGGAAAGTGGCCCCCATTTGGTTTCAACAAGCCATTAAGCCAGAAAGCAGGAAACCAGAGAGGCCATTACTCCGACGACCAGGATGACTGATGACTAAAAAAGTCATCAACTATTTTGGCGGATGAAATGGTATCCTTGTCTCGTGAATTCGAGACAAATGACTAAAAAAGGTCATCAGATTTTTCAGCGACCAAGACGAAAACATTTTCCTGGCCCAAGACCCTAAATTTTGGGCCCACATCGAAAAATTCTGTATCCGCCCTTGCTTCAGATTAAACCATCAACATCAACTTAGATTTCTGGCGGCTACCGACTGTAGCTCTACCGGGTGGATTCTATACGATGATATAGTGCAAAAACGGCATCGTCAATTCTGGGCGCATGGCATGATATGTGTAGGAAAGAAGGCACAATATGTTAGGAAAGATTGTGAGCGTGTGTTTTTTCTATACTGCATGGTGGATTAAGCAACGAGATTTTTACTATTCTAATATCTCGTAAAACTTTCGAAGTCATTTTACCGCAGGTGGATAAAGCAACGAGCAAACGAAGTTTAAGCCATAAATGTTAATAATATTAATTTTTGTCTGCTGCCAATTGTCCCCTCTGATACGTTCTACCGCAATCTTAAAACTGTCCTCTTTCGAGTTTGGTTGGCGGCGCTAGCCTATATAAATTATAAATCCTCTCAATAAAATTCATATAGATCTAATGAATGAATGAATGAAAATAAAAAGAAGATTAGTGCGATCAATAGCAACAAGAGTCTTTCTATCGAGTCATCAGTAATAACTGTCTTCGATCGGTGCGGCTACTGAGCAGTTGGCGAAGTCGTATTGTATACATGAAATTCCAGGTTAGTGCGATCAAAAGCAAAGAGGTAAATTTGACGTTATAGAATGCCCCGCCTTCCTCTTCCTGCCCTCTGTCTTTGTCTGTCTGTCTGTCATCTGCCTATTTGTCTGTCTGCCTGCCTGTCTATCTGTCTGTCTTATTTTTCTCGGAAATAACGTGCACTTGCATATAATCTAACAATAATAGGCCTACTAATAATTATAACACCAATAGCGACGACATAATCGACATCATCGTCTTCAGCTTTTCCTTCACAGAATCTATATAGACTACGAAGGATCGCACTGACAGAGATAACACAAAGCTCTTTCACAGTCCGTGTCATTCCACTCGTAGGCTTTTGCCGACAATGTTTGTACACAAACCTCATTGACACCGGCACAATTTGATTCACCTCTGAACCAATTGCTGTACGTTACATTAAATTCATTTCCTGACATTGACTTCCAAACAAAAGGAGATCCGCAGTCGCTTGTGTTTTGACGCTGTGCGCTGAGCCACACAGAATTTCGACGGTTTATACATACACCCGATGTATCATCTGCAACAAGAAAATTTGACATAATTATCCCAACTTGGA
This sequence comes from Lumbricus terrestris, assembly GCA_949752735.1. Classification (NCBI taxonomy): domain Eukaryota; kingdom Metazoa; phylum Annelida; class Clitellata; order Crassiclitellata; family Lumbricidae; genus Lumbricus; species Lumbricus terrestris. The sequence goes on from OX457036.1 coordinate 88,483,852, forward strand.
CAGCTTTGAGAACAAAACAGTTTACGTCGTGGTGTCAAAACATAACATCGCCCAAAAAATTTGATTACTATGGAGTAATCCAACGCTTTATACACTGCATCAACTATTAAGCAATAGCTCGACCACCACATTGATTTTCCTCTTTTGCATAATAATTATTACATGTATGTCACTGTTTAACTAAATATAAGAATAGTCGAAGTGCCCTATTGATTATCAAAAATAATTTTATCAATTAAAATGTATAAAATTTATTAATTTTAGTAATAATTAGGGCCTACAATTATTAATAATTATTCATTTATAAAATTTATAAAATAAAATCAATTGCCGCATTCCTAAATATGCCCCCGTCTCTGCTTATAATGTGTGACGCTCTTCACTGGCTCCCTGTTTCACAGCGCATCTCCTACCGAGTTGTTGCATTTGTTTGGCGATGCCGTCTTTCTTGTGCTCCGTCGTACTTGTCTAGTCTTTGTCGACCTATCTCCGACCTTGCAGCCCGTCGAACTCTTCGCTCTGCGGCAACGGAGGAACTTTTGGTTCCGCGAGCTCTCACTTCTATCAGACAGCGCCGAGCCTTTTCTGTTGTGGGTCCCTCTATCTGGAATGGCCTCCCACTAACCTTGCGACTTATGTCTAGGCTAAATTCCACTGCATTTTTTAAGTATCTCAAATCCTACTTTTTCAGCTCTGGCTGGACTGGGAGCACCTCTGAGTAGATTTTAGAGTGACGCTATATAAATTCTCGAAATGAATGAATGAATGAATTGATGCGCACAACTAACTGCAGAACAGTGGCAAGCGTATAATTATATGTAAGTAAGTAAGTAAGTAAGTAAGTAAGTAAGTATATACTTAAATGGACCGCCTGCAAACGCACTGCGGGAACATCAATCAGTTATGAACAACAATGAATGTATATATATATACACATAACTAAATAATCAATAGGCCTAATAAAGTAAGTGAAAATGCAGTTAATCTCATTGTTACATAAAGTATGCTAAATAGCAGAATAAACATATCGATAGTCATTTATATAATTATGTAGATAGCAGTTGACATTCATTCCACTCTTAACTCCGCCACTGGTTGGTCTCTGCCAGTGCCAGTCCCAAGCCTGGATAAAAGAGGAGGACGACACTAATCATCTATGATACGACAGTGTCATTAAACATGTAACAAGAAGTTATTTCTCTATATCTGTGAACATTGGTACTCACTTGTAAACTTAGAAGAAAGGTAAGAAGCCATTGCGATTTGTTCATCCGCGTTTCTTACTACCACGAGTCTCGAGCCACCACGAAGCTCTTGACATTTTTGAATCGCTGTAGTCCAATTGCCTGCTTCATGTATGAGCAGGTAGCAGCTTCCAGATTCAGGTTGATACTGAAAGCTTGCAGGGCAAACTATAGAGAGCACAAAATGTAATGCACAAAAATTAATTATAAATTCATCATTGCATAACTGTAGGCTACAAATGTATATCATTAGCATAATTTAATTTATTAGGCCTATCATTTTCTTATCTATCACTGAATTGGGACTCAATTCATGAATCAGCTGCAAAAACTTAAACTTCTAAATGCTTTTCTTAGCTATAGCCTACATGCAATAGAATCTTTTACAGAGATAAAGGCAGTTCTAAAATGTCTTTCCAAAACTCATTCCGGACTATAATTCAATGTGAAGATGAAAAAAAATTATAAGATATAAGTTGCAACATTCAGTTATCTATAATTTTTATCTTGTAGTAGAAACGTATGATTTATGTAAACAATTAGGCCTATTATGCTGTTATATAAATAGCCCTATACGTAGCGTGAAAGCAATCCCAAAATCGAAACTTCACATCGCAATCCTCCTAGTGAGTCAAGCAATCGAAACCCACATAGGCCTACATGGTAAATTTTACTCTTGATACGAGCGCTTGCATGTCACAGAAAATCCCATTTCTTACGGCAGAGCAATTTCAACTTTAGGAATAGATAATCTGTACTTTGGTATATATATATATAATATATATATATATAAACACTGTTATGCCCTGCAACATTTATTGACATAATAATATTTAATCACCTTTTTCGTCACAGGATTCGAGATCTTTGATCTGTCAAGTAAAAGAAAAAGTATTTGAGCTTGTCAATTAATTATTGTCAGTAGAAGAATAGCGCGGTGTCCTGAACATGCAAATGATTACTGGAAAATGCAGAATAGACTAAGTCGCAATTGTGTAAAAAAATCGACATGAAACTTTGAACGCAGCAGCATTATTTTAGCATAGTCAAGTAGCAGGCGTTACGCATTAGGCCTAAATGCATTTGTATTTTTGTGGACGATCGCATGAAAAAGGAATCACAGGTCTGTTTCAAAAAGCATTGTTTAAACACATTTTTTCGCGTTAGAGAATTGGTGATAGGTCTACTAAAAATGGACAGAGTGAAACCAAGAAAACTATGTTTGGGAATCTTTATAGAATAAAATGCTTCTAAGTTCTAATTCTCTGCCTTGCATTTGTCAGGCTCTTGCTAAAAACCGCTACCGCGACCATTGGGTTCCACCTCGACCTCAACTCGGCCCGAACCACCATGTGCTACTCTTACGGACAACCCTTTTGACTCAACGCAGCGCTCGTGAATAAGCCGGTGCCTCGCGCTTGGCTTTCGAGTGGCGCTTTAGAAATTAAGAGATTACGACAACGATTAACTAAGACCGACCATTCAAAAGAATTCATAAAGCTACTCATCTGATCTTCGGTACTTCCACTTTAGAAACCCAAATGACACCCACCCTAACAGCTACTAAGCCCCTCCGCTCATTTGACAACCGGACTCGGACCTTCTTCCGGCTACCATTAGAACAGCCATTTGAGTAGATGGATGCGCTGGTGCCTGCGATTGACTTTCGAGTGGTGCTAAGAAATTAGGCCTACAATTTAAATATAGAAGTAAATAGAGGGAGCATGAATAGGGTCTAAATGGCTGAATTAAAAATAGGTGTAAGTTTTCCACGGGGCACAGGGACTTCGTGCATGCACGCCTTCAGGAACCTACCCTTTAACAATACTATTTTTTTGTTTTTAAAGCAAATTTCTTTTCACTTAAGAAACTATTCATATCTAAATTACAAAAAACGTGAAACAGATAGGCTAAATATGCACTAAAATGCTCTTTGAAGAATACCCATGCATATTCATATACATGTAGGCTAATTTCCTTATTTGCATTTTTCAACCTCTTGCTACCAGAACATTTAGAAGCGACCCTCGTATTTTGCCCCTAGCCTACCTGTAAAAATTTCTGCGGGCACCCATGTAAACAATAACTTACAGTCAAATGATGACTTGCTCGCACGGAATCCTTGAAAGTACGGAGACAGATAAAGGGATATCGGTCGAAAATAAAATTTGCCTCAGGAAAACAACTAGGCCTACAGACACCAATAAAAATTAAGAAAATTAATATGGTCACATAAAACTACAAAAGCGAAAAAAACGAAACAGATTTAAAAACAAATAACCAGGATTTTCTAAGAAGAGTGACAAACAAAAGACTATTTACAACTATGATTAGCCTACGTCTGACTGCAAGGCTAATCGGAGTAGAGACATATTTAGGTTCACAAGACGTTACCTGTGCATGATTGCATCCCGACTTGACTGCACAGTTAGTAGGTGTATAATGGAACAGTTCACAACTTCTAAGATCTTCTCTGTAGTTGTAGTTGGTACAGTTGTCAACCCGAGTACATTGCATAGCACATTGCGCTGCAAAAGGGATGCAGGTATTGGAATCATCGAATTGGAGAGGCAGCTGGTCAAAACCAATGACCACGGTTGGTTCATCGATAGCACAGACAGCAGTTCCGTTAAATAAACGAGTGGCCTTGAACGTCTTTGCTTCAGTGACGCATCTATCAGTAGCAAGAATTCCAAGGCACAAAATAACAAGATGACGATAGAACGAAGGAAACATTGCCTTGATGTGATTCTCAGCTACTGAGTCCATCGGAAGTTAAACGCTCAACGACGACAGTTGGTCTGCTCGCTGACGCCAGGCGAGGTCGCAATACACTAAATAAATGTGCAGTAGACCTATGCAGCTGCACCGTAGGACGGTTAGACTAAATCTATTCGTCGCATGTGCAATTATGCAGGCAGCCACACTTGAGCGCTAAAAAATAGTGGCCATAATTATATCATGTTCTCTTCTCTGTCGGTTTCGATTAATCGATAACTAAGTCTAACCTTACTTCAGCATGCACCAGACATTGAATTAATCGCAAACATAATAGAATTGTTGAACGTACGAGAACAATGCCCCGAGGGCAGTATGGCTAGATGCGCCTGTCATTATTAAATTTTTTTGTTTAAGCGAAACAGACAGTTCAACCAATAGGATCTAGGATATTTTAATATGGGCGTTATGGCCAAGCGGGCTTTTCCTTGCAATTTGCGTTTCGATCCGCCTACTAGCACGTGCCACGCATAGAAGTGGCTCCAGCACATAACCTCACCATTATGAATTCACTGACAGTAATTAGTGTGGCCACAGAGTCCTTCGAAAACGTGTTAAGTTGTTAGCGCGTCGTTTTAGGAATATTTGATGAAGAAAATGTTTGGAGTTTTCTCTCGTAAATACATGTATAGGCCTACACAATTCTTGAAGAGAAGGTTCTTTCTAAGACGTTTAGTGGTTTATTCTAAAAAATTCTATTCTTCAATTACGCTAATCGGTCATTGGATCGTCGATTTGAAATTTTCAAAGAAAATTTGGTTTGTTCGAATCTCTGCTTTTATTCCTTCGTTTGTTGGAAATCATCGCTGAACGTCGGACCTTTATCTGAAGTGCGTATAAGAAAAATGTCACCGCAGTGGTGCGATATCATCGCATATCCAAAAATGAAATTGTCAAGAGACTTAGGAAGCTTTCTAAAATCTGGAAATGCATTTTATGCAGATAATATTATTATAATTATGCAGATTGGCTTCTGCTTTTGTTTGTGTAGCAATTAAAATTATTATTACTACATAACCCATCCATCATCCTGCCGCCAATCATGGCGCTTTCCATCGATAAAATCCACCCATCCACAAATCCATTAATCCAACCACACCTCTATCCTTGCATTCACCCATCCATCCAATCCATCTATCATAAAAATGACCCATGCTTTCATACATCCGTCCGTCCAAGCATCTATTTGTCCAACCATCCGTCCGTTCGTAGGCCTACATGCATATACTCAGCCATTCAACTATTCATACCTTCAAGCATGTGCTAATTCATTCATGTATGTGCATAACCTAGCTATCCCTAGGCCTATGTCCGCCTATATACAATGCATAGACCTACGTGCTTCATGGTGCTTACATGGATTTAACACGCGTAATATAAATACATATTTTTTTTTATATAATATGCATGAGCAGAGGGCTATAATATATCTAGGCATAGTACCTATAACTTTAAGTACCTTCATGCATTGAACCTCGATCGATCTTCCATGGCTGCACATGTATGCATTGAATAAATAATTAATTATTTTTCTACCAGTTCCAACTTAGTCGCTCGGGAAATCGTGGTCACATAGTTCACGCACTCAAATACATTGTATTTCGTCCGGACTATTTTTTCATGAACAGAGTAACAGGGTCACCGGACAAAATGGTAGCAGACAAAATGGTACGGACAAAATGGTATGGACAAAATGGTATTGGGACAAAATGGCATTGGACAAAATGGTACGGACAAAATGGTATGAACAAAATGGTATTGGGACAAAATGGCATTGGACAAAATGGTACGGACAAAATGGTATGAACAAAATGGTATTAGGACAAAATGGTACGGACAAAATGGTATGGACAAAATGGTACGGACAAAATGGTATGGACAAAATGGTACGGACAAAATGGTATGGACAAAATGGTACGGACAAAATGGTACGGACAAAATGGTATGGACAAAACGGTACGGACAAAATGGTATGGACAAAATGGTACGGACAAAATGGTATGGACAAAATGGTACGGACAAAATGGTACGGACAAAATGGTATGGACAAAACGGTACGGACAAAATGGTATGGACAAAATGGTATGGGCAAAATGGTACGGATAAAATGGTACGGACAAATTGGTACGGACAAAATGGTACGGATAAAATGGTACGGATAAAATAGGACGGTAAAATGGTACATATTTAATGGTACGTATAAAATCGTGTAATAATACATTTGCTATTATCGTGCAAACAGGGCCGATAACTGACAAAATAACACCGGTGCATTCCCGGAAACTGGCCCAAACGGTCTGCTACATTTTGTATTGCGCTTTTTTTAAAGCGCCTGATTGATTTAATTATTATAAATATTCAACGTACAAGAGGATGTCACTGTGTTTCCTCTTTTATCTTAAATCTATAGCCACTTTATTTTTATTATATTTTTTTATTATAAAAAGTTATTGACAAGATTGATACTTTTCAACGTGCTATAATTTAATATAATACTATAATTTTTAGATTTGAATAATCCGCTCCCAGTTTATCATACGGGTTTTCGCAAGGGTCACTCTTCTGAGAGACTGAGACGCTTCTGGTTAGCCTCTTATCAGGTAGGCTACATATGGGACTATCGATAAGTCACAGGTGTTTCTTAGGGTACCACTTTTTATATGCCTCATGCCTGGGTCTTGCTCAGACGTGTTTTGCTTCAGCTTTAGAACTTCTTTTGAGCCGGATTGGGTCCGAGGCGCTACTGGGTACGTATAGTAATCTTGAAATTGCGCTGCATATCATATATGTATATCTCCATGGAGAGGAGTATTTTTGGGTCTTTGTTTGAGGAATTGCCAGTGCCCTTATGACTTGCGCCCCATGTCACACTATTTTAAACCCACCTGATAAGTGTGACAATAACTATAATTATTCCTAGTTTACTGTAGAGACGATAACTTCTGGCTAACTCTTATATTGTGTTCATTATTTATCTCTGCTGTCATTGGTTACAGTTTCTCATTCAGGGTTTTTAACAGCGGAATATAATATATATATATATATATATATATATATAGGGCCTATATAATTATTATATATATATATATACAGAGAGAGAGAGAGAGAGAGAGAGAGAGAGAGAGAATAATTAATAAATAGTCCTAATAGTATGATTCGTACCATGCGCCTCTGAGTGGGTATTTTGAAGGGGCGCTACACAGATTTTTTAATGTATGAAATGAAATGAATTAAATCCAAGAATCTTTATCCGTATAATTTTTATCTGTACCATTTTGTCTGCTACCATTTTGTCCATACCATTTTGTCCGCTACCATTTTGTCCAAGTACCATACCATTTTGTCCGCAACAAATTTGTCCGTACCATTTTGTCTAATACCATTTTGTCCCAATAGTGCTCCAGAAGCGTTATTTGTTATCACTTCAATGCATTGCTTTTGAAAGTTTAGAAAACATGGAAGGAAACAATCGAATGTATTGTTATATTTCGACAAAGACCTCCGTTCGAACGCTTTGGATACTATTCAAAGTTGTGCCGCATGTGAAGTTTATAGCTCCAGGGTTCGCGTGATCAAAAGTGAAAAGAGAACTTTAGTGTAGCCTACACAATATCGGGCCATTGTAGGGCCTTAGAAAAGAAGTCTATTAGGAACTTTTGGTAAACGAATACCCTCTACTTTCTCACACTTCCTCTATTCTTTCTCTTTCTTTTCTCTGTCTCTCTCTCTGTCACTGTTTCTCTGTCTGTCTGTCTGTCTGTCTGTCTCTCTCTCTCTAATCTCTCTCTCTCTCTCTCTCTCTCTCTCTCTCTCTCTCTCTCTCTCTCTCTCTGTCTCTCTCTCTTTGCACATACCTAGGCTACACGGAGTATACGCGATATAATGTGTTCGAACAAACTAACAATAATAATAACAATAAAACGGACAGCATATATCTGACATGTGGCTTGACACTGGCTTGTGCTTTTCCTCCGCAGATTCTCTGTCATTTATCTACAATGGACTGTACTGACAGAAAGGACACATTGCAATTTCACATCCCGCGTCATTCCATTCATAACCTCTCCCCGACATTGCATGTGCACACTTCTCGCTGTCACCGCCACAATTTGGTTCACCGCCCATCCAATTGCTATACGTTACAGGAAATTCTTTTCCTGACATTGGTTTCCAAACGAAAGGGGATCCGCAGTCGCTTGTGTTCTGACGTTGAGCGCTTAGCCACACCAGTCTTCCAACGTCAATCCAGCCACTCAATATGCATGCACCGGATGTATCATCTGCAACATAAATATTGCACATAAATGCAGTTCAAACATCAATTCGTCTTCTTTTCATCGCATTTGCCATTGTTGCAATTCAGGATCAAATATGAAATACATTGAAAGGGATACATGCTCACAGAATAGACGCGCAAGTGACGCACAAAGTCAGTCCTGAATGGAAAGCAGGAGAGGGGAGTGCAAGCGGAGGAGAGGTTGAATTTGGAGGGGAGATTGGAGAGATAGGAGGATGAGCGAACAGGCGGAGGAGGTCTGTTGGGAGTCCGTTCCAAAAGGCTGGGGCAGCATAGAGTAAGTAGCGGTTGCAGAATTTCAGAGAGGATGATACTGGAGGCCGAGTGAGTGAAATATAATATGATGATGAGCGAGTAGACCAGGACGGTTGTGTGGTGAATAGTTGACAAATGTAGGAGGGCCGAGAGATTTGAAGAGCGTTGTATGTCAAAGAGACAATTCTTTAATGGATGCGCTGAGGAACTTTCACCCAATGAAGAGACTTGAGAACAGGGGTTATGAGGTGATGTTTGGGAGTTTTGATGACTGCGCGGGCAAGAGCATTCTGGATAGTTTGCAGGCGTTTTATTTGAACACAGTCCATGTTATGAAAGAGTGAATTACAGTAGTCGAATTTGGAGAGAACTATAATTGAAGTGGCTATTGTACAGGTGGTCTTGTAGTCGAGAATTGGGCGCAGTCGGCGAAGGTCGCGGATATGCATGTAGCAGGTGCGGGATAGATGGGTGATGTGGTCGGAAAAAGCAAGGTTTCTATCGAAAACGATTCCAAGAGTGAGGACAGGAGAAGAGCATGCATCATGTTTGGCGCGGGAAGAGTTAGAGGTCGGAAGGATTTATTCTGGTTTGATTAATTGCTCGCGCAGGCCAATGATGAGAAATTCTGTTTTTGAGGGGTTGAGGCAGAGCAGATTAGCTGCCATCTAAGCTGAAATCTGAGTGATTGTGTTACGTAGCTGATTTAGTGCGTCAGAGAAGGAGCGAGGGGAGAAAGATATGAATAGTTGAGTGTCGTCGGCATAGAGGTGATGATCAGCAGATGATGAGGAAATGAGTTTGCTGAGTGGGGAGTAAAAAGAATTAACAGGAGAGGACCGAGGATAAAGCCTTGTAAGGGACACCACAGGTGAGGATTTGTTGATTAGATGAGTGACCAGAAGCGCTAAAGGTGAAAGAGCATGAGGAAAGGTATGATTTGGTCCACGAGAGGGCGGTGCCAGAGATTACAAAGACAGAGGAGAGGCGATTGAGAAATGAGAAGCATAGCATGGTCAAAAGCTGCAGAGATGTCTAAGAGGCACAGACAAGAGACTTGTTGACGGCCTATCGCCATCACAAGTTAGTTGTAGAGCGAGGCGAGAAGTGTTTCGGTAGAGTGATGCTTAGTGTATATAGGCAGACTCTTTGGGTTTAGAAGATAGTTGGAGATGAGGTAGCTGTTGAGACGAGAGAGGACAATCCGTTCGGAGAGTTTGTATAAGAAGGAGAGATTTGAGATTGGACGATAGTTGGATAAGAGTTCTTTTTCCAGAGATGGTTTTTTTTAAGTGGTTTAACAACTGAGTCTTTGAAAAGCGTAGGGAAGGTACCGGTTGAGAGAGACAGGTTTATGAGCTTGGTCATCGTAGGAGCAAGAAGGGTTACACTGTCTTTAAGCAAGGAGGTTTGGATTGGGTTAAGGTCACATTACTTGTTTTGAGAGGCCTGAATGAGGGTGATAATTTCCGCTTCAGTAGCAGACTCAAACAGGTTGAAAGATAAGCTTATTGTAGGTGGCAAAGTGGCGTCTGAATACTCACTTATAAACTGAGAAGTCAGGTAAGAAGCGATCGCGTTTTTTTCATCCGTGCTGTTAATAACGACGAGATGCGAGCCACTGTAATACTCTTGACATCTTTGAGTGGCTGTAGTCCAATCAACCGCTTCAGTTATAAGCAGATAGCAGCCAGCTTCAGGTAGATATTCAAAATCTACAGGACAAACTAAAGAGCAAAACATACATAGGCCTTAGCGACACCATTTATAAATCCATTATTACGTGACTATAAATTTAAATAAATTGTTATTTATTTATATTGATGGCTCTATCTTTCACGGAATTGCAGCTTACTCCAACGTAATATTGTATAGACTTCAGTGCAGTTATAATATTCAGTTTTCAATCTCTGTTGTCTGTATGTAATATGGACACAAAAGCCTATATACAATGTAGATGCATGTCAATAATTATCCTCGAAAACCCTTCTTGGCCAGAATTCTTCATGAATGATTTTTACTGGACAGGCAAAATATAAAAATATCAACAAATATATCAATTCAAATTATAATAAGTTACGGAACTTTGCACATTGTTTCACTGTCATAAATCGCCTAAAAAATTTACATGTATGCTACTTATGATGGGTAAATGAATGCACTGTCATTTAGAAATTTCACCAGAAATCATTATAGAAAGAATTGTTTCAAATGTGACATTAATAAACTCAGTAATACAGCTGATATTAAGCAAACCTTCCGCAAAAATAATTTCGCACGTACTATATAATTATAGTGACTATTGCAGCATTTCTTTATTTGCTCGCTGTAGGTCTACAAAAGCAAGGCATTACCATAATGTGCTAAAGCTATATGCTTGAATTACTTTGAAGAGAGTCAATGTTACTTACCGACGGAGATATTGTTTGTTGTGCAATTGTAGTAATCAACAGGAAGAAACATGTCAGATACAATGCATGTGAACTGCCTCATCACGGGAACGTAGCCAGGCATAAAAACAGAAGAAATCAATCGTCCGTCTTCTATAACTGTGGTCGCATTGTTAATCACATTTCCATTGTAATCCTTCCATTGTATGGTTGTATTGAAACTGCCTGACAATGTGTAGGTGACGTCGCAAGTCAGCCTCGCGTATTGACCATGGAGCAGTGGTGATCCTGTATTGTTCTGAATGGTTCCATTGAATGTTGTGTTGTCCATGCAAACTGGAAAGAATCCTGTGTTCAGTAACAAGGTTAAATATAAGAAGTCTGTAAAAATTTGCGTTTGAAAGTATTTAGGCTATTCGGTTAGGTTTGAAAGTATTTAATCGGTTAGGTTTCTTTCTCTCTCGGAAATAGATTCCCAAAGAGCAAATAACCGATCATTTCGTTACTGCTTACAGTTTGACGGCTTAGGAAAACTAAATGTCAGAAGCTTGAACGAGTCATGCTATGAATTGAACAATTTCCTTCCTGTGATAGTATCATAAGATACACACGGCAATCGCTGATGTATCAAAAACTGTTGTAGGCCTACTAGAAAGAAAATAATTCCTACGTGCACGGTGGCGCCAGCCATAGAATTTCAGCAAGTCACGCAGCCATGTAAGCCATTCAGTAGCTTGAAGAAATTATGTATAAGGAAGATATTTAAAAAATTTGGCTGGCCGTAAGGCAGGTAAAGAGTAGAATAGGCAGGTCAAAGCTGTGACCTCTGCTGGCGCTTCCACTGGCTAGGGCGAACCCAAATAGAGCGCAACCTTTTAAAACCGTTTGCTATTGCAGCATAGCCTAACTCATGCATCGAAGTTCTATCATTGGCTTACAGGTATAGCTTAGGTATGAGCTCACAAAATCGTCTTGATACAAGCACTTGTTTAAGAAAATTTATTTATGCTTGCAGCGCTAAGTCGAGCATTACCCATAGGGAATTTGTCTGCTGTCTGTTTTTTTTATTAACTGGACACTAGTGGACAGTCCTAATTATGACGACGCATGATATGAGCTCACCTGATGGTTCGCGACACGATCTAAGATCTTTGAGCTGCCAAGTACAAGACAAAGTATCTCAGATTGTCAAATATTCTCAATAGAAAAACAATGCAACAAAAATAATAGTGCTTAAAATAATGGCCACCGATAAAAACATTAATGTAATGCCATAAAAGTGACCAGTTTGGTGCAAAACTTTGGAGAACTCTAAACACAAAATATTGTTGTGGTAGGACCCTATAATAGTCGTTGAGTCTATGTAGTTAAAAGTAAATTAATATCTCCGGCGACAACTGAGTTTTAAAATATATTTTAACAAAACAGAGAAACAATTTTTCTTGATGTTTTGCACCTGACCCAATGAATCAATAAATTTCATATAATTTTTTCATTCATTCACCGTCAATGCAGCCCACGAACTTGGTGCAAGTGGTCGTTTATTTAGGCCTACTATCCAATTCTATTGGCGGAAAATGTCATAGACGCAATTTTGAATGAAATTTGCTACACATAGTATAATTCTACTTAATTGATTAGAACAAATTTTGGGTTCGCCTTTTTGCAACATATAAGACAAAATATAATTTTGGAGTAGAATTAATGCATCTTTTTCAAGTATAAGTCGCATGATTACGTTTGACTGCAAGGTTACAAACAGTATATTAGGCTAAGTAAAATCTGATTCACAAGATCTACCTGACTATGATTGCATCCAGGCTTGACTGCACATTTGGTGGGAGTGTAATGGAAAAGTTCACAACGTCCAAGATCTTCTCTGCAATTGAAATTTGTACATTTGTCATCGCGAGTGCAAAGCAGAGCGCACTGTGCTGCGTATGGGATGCAGGTATTGGAATTACCGGGTTGGATAGAAAGCTGGTCAAAAGTAATGACCACAGTTGGTTCATCGATAGAACAGACAACCGTTTCGTTAATTAAACGGTTGGCTCTGAATACCTTTGCTTCAGTGATGCACCTTCCAGTTGTCAGGATTCCAACACACAAAACAAGCAGAACATTGGAGATCTCAGGCATCATTGCTATAATAATATTACATTCAGATGCGAAGTTCACCTGCTCTTTATCTTACAGACGACACTCGGACTATTTGCGAACAAGTCTACATAATGTCGCATAACATAAGCGTGTGATTTGCAGCTATGCCATTGGACAACTATCCTATCCGTCGTAGGTCTATATGCAATGCTATGCATGCATTCATCAGAGTCTGCGTTGTTATGAACTCCCCGCAGCGGGATTCCGCGAATCAATACCTACTGCTGTTTAATTCTATAGCCATTGAATTGATGGCGAAATCCAATTAAACTAATAAACGCACTGGGACAAAGAGCAGATCGGCATAACTATAGTATCGGAGACCGGAGCATAAAATGCAGTATCTTAAGACAACACTAACCCTAAACCTGACCCTAACCGACCCTCAGGACGATCAGACTGATCCTGAGCGGCACTAAAGTCCACGATACTATTGTTATGCCGCAGATCTCACGCGTACATTACAATATTTAAAATTATGCTCAAAATTCTGTAGCCATGTTTATAATGATATTTATCAATCAATCGTGATTTATATAGAAACCCTTCCAAGGCACCTACTCAGAGGCGCCCCCGGCCGAGATCAAGCGAAAAAACAGTCTTCAACAGTTTGTGAAATTGAGAAGAGCTTGGGAGGTGTCGCATAGTCAAGGGAATTCCATTCCAGATTGTTAGACCAACCACAGAGAACGAACGCCTCTGCATTGTTGCAAAGCGAGTGAAAGGAACTATTAAGACATCATGGACAGCAGAACGCAGTGCGCGGCGGCCTATGCAAGTGAAAACGTGGAGGCAAAACTCACACAGATATGATGATCATACTAATGAAAATTAAGCTATATAAATTCTCAGATCGTTCGTGTCATTCTTACGGCTTCAAACTATTTAATCTGGCATTTTTAATGTTGCTATGGCAACTATATATATTGTATTCGCACGTATGTCTAAAATTAGAGAATCTGTCTTATCTTTATACTGGAGTGTTGTCACGGACCCATGGTGCAGGTTTTTCAAATATAAGTGCTTTTAATCGTCGATAGCTCAGTCAGCTACATCATAATCTAGCTTAACAATGGTGCTACATTGGTTGCGAGCGTTATTGTTCTTCGGGATATTGTTTAGAGTCTTTAACTTAATGTTAACATTTCCGTCACTGTAGTTACGCTTGTCTCGTAATATTGTTTATAGTTTACATCCCTTTAACCTAAAGTTAACATTTCCGTCACTATAGTAACGTTTGTCTGGTAATATTGTTTTTAGTTTATATCCCTTAAATTTAATGTTAACATTTCCGTCACTGCAGTCACTATAGCAACGGTTGTCTCGTAGGCTAATATTGTTTATAGTTTTTTAATTTAATGTTAGAATTTCCGCTGCTATAGTGACGCTTGTCTCGTAATGTGGCTTCAGAAAAGCAATTGGAAGTTAATCAATGAAAAACAGTTTTGTTTCACGAAATAACAATACAAACTATATCCTTAAGGGCTCGGTCACGTAACTGCAGCATCGGAACAAGCCGTTTCACAAGTACTTACTTGTACGTGCGACGCGAGCGCATGATATAATTATGATCTTTGTTGTCGTATTTTGCGACAAATCACACCGAAAAAGATCCGGCATATTCGGGACTGGCCATAGAGTGAATCAGAGCAATCAGACCCGCAGAATACGGGCGTTCGTGTATAAACCTGCTTCCCAGTGGGACGAGGAAACGTGGCAGTATTTTGACTGTTGGTATGAGGGGATGTCCGTTTCACCGCAAAGAGTGGCTGGTCATTCCAGATGTATGCGGTTCTACGGTACAAATTATAATTCCTCACACCGGTCCAGGTGGGTTCTGACGTCACACGAGAAGATTCTTCTGTCTATTCCTTCTTCTCGTTTTCTGTCTAATTTTTCTCTCTGAATCTTTAAGATTTTTCAGGTTTCCTATTTAATCTGTCTGACTACGAATGCTAGATTATCATCAAATCACATTAAACAATGTAGGCCTACGTGTACAATTTGCACATTGCACATTACACGAACCCCTTGTGAATGAGCCTCGGCCCCTTGTATGAATTCTATATTCGTGGGATACCTCTGTGACGCTTTACCATTGGATTATCCCTCTTTTCTTTATCGCTGGATTATAATTGTATTGCATCTTGTAGTACAGTAGTGTAGACTGTAGAGTTTATAGGCCTAATATATCAGGGCTTTTTTAAAGGAATTTCTAGAACTGCACAACCCCTTCTTTCCTTTCCATCCTCGATGCCGGGAGAAAAATCGACCTTTTGGGTGTGAAATTTCTGACGACCTTTTTTTTCTTTAGTCAAATTTAGGATACTCAGAAATCAAGCATGAACGGTTGACAGACTAACTGAAATGACAGAAACACCGTTTAAATTCCAGAAATGTCGAAGAAGTATATCTGTGCAAGCAAGAGGACAAAGCGCTCCGTCTGGTAGGAGAACCGCTTCACCACAATGTCATTAGTAAAATAATGCTCAGAAAATGTGAGGTGTCATTATTGGTGGGCCTACGAGCACTCGTACGGCCTACTAACGAATTATAATTCGTAGGTGAAAGATGCCATTCAGGCTACTAATGCAATATAGCCTACGTTTTCTCTTTTCTGTCATTATCTTTTCCTTCCTTTCTTAAACTGGCGCCTCAAAACTTCAAAAGCATATTAAGAAGCAGCGGCATCCGAACAAGTCTTTTGCAGTCCAAACCACTAGGCCTACTGTGTTATAGTCTTGTGCGTGCACAAATTTGAAAAGATATCAATACAACACCAATAGTTATATTAAACTGTTGTCATCATCGACTTACACAATCATCTCTACAGACTCCTTGTAATGTATCTAGAGAGGATCGCATTGACAGAGCGGATGCAATTTTTGCCCACAATCCGCAACATCCCACCTGTACTTATTCAAGGAAGTCATTTCTAGGCTACACACATTACATAACCAGCGAAGCAGATGGGTTGACCAGAAATCCAGTTGTTATATGTAAGGGGGAATTCTTGTCCGGGTCGTGGCTTCCAAACATAAGAGCAGGAAATGGTGCTTGTGCCTTGAATTGCTTGAGCGCTAATCCAAACATGTACTTCAGAGTTGACTCCACATTGACCAGGTGTGTCACCTGCAACATTAAAAAAATGCAATACTGCTGCATTATTTTGCTTGATCATTAAAATTGTAGATGAATTTCTAAACGTAGAAACTTACAGTCAATAAACTTACAGAGCAGAGATTTGCTTACTGGAGTCTGGATATCAAGACCGAATGTGATTGAGTGTTTGATTGATGATTGATAGATTGAGCGAGTGAATGAGTGAGTGAGTGAGTGATTGAGTGAGTGATTGAGTGATTGGGTGAGTGAATGAATGAGTGTGCATCCCTGGTGAACAGAACAGTTAGTAGGTATGTAGTGGAACAGTTCACATCTTCCAAGATCCTCTCTGTAGTTGTAGTTGGTACATTTGTCATCTCGAGTACATTGCATAGCACATTGTGCTGCAGAAGGGATGCAGGTATTGCTATCACCGGCTAAACGAGGCAGCTGGTCAAAACCAATGACCACGGTTGGTTCATCGATAGCACAGACAGCAGTTCCGTTAAATAAACGGGTGGTCTTGAATACCTTAGCTTCAGTGAAGTACCTTTCTGTGGTAAGAACCACTAGGCAGATAATAATTAGAGGCTGATAGATCGGGGGGAAACATTGCCTTGCCGTGATTTCAAACTACCGAGTTCATCGGCTGTCAAACATTTAATGACGACAGTTGGAATACACGCAGATAGGCCTACCAGACGAAGTGACAATGCAAAATGTGCAATACGCAGCAGTATAATACACTCCATGATGAATAGCTAATCCATTCGTCTCTAACGCTTGCATTCATCATTCACGCTACAAGCGTTACCGACAGTCAACAAGCAATGTGCTCTTCTCTGCATGAATCAACTGTTAATCGATTGCTATGATATCCTTCTATAGACTAGACATTGAATTATTGCGAGAAATGCAATGAAACTAATTGCTGTAGACCTACTCCCTCAAAAACCGGAAGTTAGTTGCTGCGTGTGTTGTTACATGTTTAACGACACTGCCATATCGAAGATGATTAGTGCCGCCACGCCATTTAGGTCCCCGTGGGCGGACCGTGCTAGCCCGAGATTGGTGAATCTCTGAAATAGCCACCTTCGGGAATCGAACCGCGGTCCGTACGCTCTTTCACAGAGTGAATTGCGTACAGACGCGCGGCCTTCGATCTTACCGGTGTAGTCAAGCGAGCCAGTTGGTTAGTTATAGTTGCTGCGCTTATGATGTCTTTTTTTTTAGCTTGGCCGCAGTTTAAAAAATTGCCTACAAATTGACGGCGGACCAGAACATAATATTATGTAGGCTATTGCAGTGGCGGCGCCAGACACTTTTGTAGCCAGGGCATAGCCAGGGCAGTCACACAAGTAACCAGGGCCGATAAAACCGAAAGTGAAGGAAAACGAAGGGGCGTAGGCTGGGGACAGGGAAAGGCATGGGATGGGTGTCAGGTTAGGTGGTTGGGTAAAGGAAAGGGGATGCGATGAAGATACAGTGATATAGGAGAGTATTACAGAAAAATTTTGATTGTTATCCTTACTGTTGTTTCCTTCTTCCTGCTAATCTTCACCACTTTAGTCTTTTTAGTGTTTATTTTCATTCCATATTCTTGAGAAGTCCTTTCTAGACGGTCCATCATCTCTTGTAGTCTTTCCTGTGTGCCTGCCAGCATTGCTTGGTCGTCTGCAAACCGAAGTGCCTTTACCAGTGCTCCACCTACTTTTATTCCCACATCCAAGTTTTCCAATGCCTCTCTTATCAGTTCTTCTATACACACCGTGTCTAAAAAATGTGCAAAATTGTTTTTGTCAGAACTTCGTCAAATTTCCACCAATCTTAATAACTTTTGGTAGGTAGACGGAAACATGGCCGACATTTTATGTTATATATATAAATTTTCCACCTCACCTGACTCATTTCGCCGCATTACCTTGTTAAACACAGATTACCAATTTATCATATAACGCTTAAATGTTATTACCTGCAAGAAACTTTCTGACAACTGAATTAGCGCGCAGTAAAGTAAAATGTGGTTTACTTAGCAGAGTTTTTTAATTGCTATGACGGATATGCTTAAAAGTGTTAGAGTTGGTGCACTAAATGTGCCCAGCATACACGGATCCAAGTGCTTAGACGGCGACGCAACTGGCCGCTAGCAGCATCAATGATCAACTGGGCAAAGCTCGCCCACTGGTCAAACTGGAGCGTTTTGAATTCGTCGACATTGGCTAAACCTCCTGCAGCACACTCTACATGTATATGCTATAGTCGACTGTGTTAAGATCCAGTGAATTCGGTGACCATAGTGTTGGAGGGATGAAGTCGGGCGTCTCTCGCTCCAGGAAAGAGACAATGTCGCGCGCTCGATGTGCCGGGGCGCCATCCTGTGAAAGATAATAAACTCGCCCTGGGATATCCGGCGTAGGCCTATGTCTGACGGTATCTTCTGGGCAAGAAGGTTGTCGCGATAGTAGACCTATGCCCCAATTTTTCCCCATTCACTTCGGCACCCAGCTCGATGCAATGGATTTCAGAGCAGCCAAGCTTCGAGACGCCGTTATATGAAAAATTGGTAATCTGTGTTTAACAAGGTAGTGCGGTGATATGAATCAGGCGAGGCGGAAAATTTATATATATAGCATAAAATTTCAGCCATTTTGCCTTCTACCTACCAAAAGTTATAAAGATTGGTGGAGATTGGACGAAGTTCTGACAAAAACAATTTTGCACAGTTTTTTAAACACGGTGTATATATTAAATAACAGTGGTGACTGGTGACAGTGGACACTCTTGTCGCACTCCTCTCCCTATATCTCCAAGTTCCTAGTATTCCCCTTCTATTTTTATTCTGATTTTTGGCCATATACAGATTTCTCATGAGCCTTCTGTCTCCCCAGTCTATACCCAACCTTATCAGTGCTAGCATCAATTTCTTCCATTCTACTCTGTCAAATGCCTTCTCATAGTCTACAAAGCACACATATACTTCCTTATCGTGCTCCAGGCTTCTCTCTGCCAGTATTCTCAATGCTCCTGTGGCATCACTAGTACCTCTGTTCTTTCTAAATCCAAATTGGTCCTCCCCAGCTTGTGATCTGCTTCTACCTTGGCCTGTATTCTCCTTGTCATTATTCTCATCATGATCTTTGATGAATTTGTTAGCAGGCTGATAGTGCGGTATTCGATATTCCTCGCACAACGTTGCGTTGACCTTCTTTTTCAGTGGGATCATGATTGTCTGCAGGAAATCTTCTGGCCATATTTCTGTGCTGTATATGTCTTGACACAACTTTGCCAGTTCCGTCAT
Organism: Lumbricus terrestris; assembly: GCA_949752735.1. Lineage (NCBI taxonomy): Eukaryota > Metazoa > Annelida > Clitellata > Crassiclitellata > Lumbricidae > Lumbricus > Lumbricus terrestris. The sequence continues at coordinate 88,503,376 of OX457036.1, forward strand.
TGTTTTTCTTGTATATAATTGTTTGCACAGCCTTTTAATTTACTGTTAAAATTTCCGTTGCTGTATAGACCTAGTAACACTTGTCTCTCAATGTGACTTCAGAAGGGCAATTGGAAGTTAGCCAATGAAAAACAGTTTTGTTTCACGAAATAGCAACTCTTTTATGCCGAGATGGTAGTAAATGGTATGGGAAATTCTATACCCTACTACAGCGTTTCCCAAACTGGGTTCCGCGGAACCCAGGGGTTCCGCGGAGCGAGCACAAGGGTTCCGCGAGAAGTTGAGAAAAAAAGAATTTTTTCTGCAATACAACATTTCAAGCAACTTTTGAAAATGCACTGGAAGTTTGAAACTAGCGTCAGTCATCTTTTGTGTTTTGTCCTCACCCGACCTTTCAGTGATTATTAGCAATCCAATAATTAGCCTAGTATCATAGTATGTAGCTGGTGTAAGCTTAGACATCACTGCTGAACGTAACGTACATGCAGGTCAGAGCTTTAGGCCTTATAGTCTGAACAGAGACGCAGTCATCCTTGTCACCGTAAAACGCAAGCTTAAAAAGAATCGCCAAGTCTTATCTTGTAGTAGTAGCAACAAATAGTGAGTTTAAAATTGTTTGTGTGAAAATTTGCCAAAATTGAGTGACTTTTACGTACGCTAGCCAGGGTTCTAACCTCTTTTATTTAATTTAGAAACTTGGAACGCGTTCCAAACTCACACAATTTTTAATGGTTCTCGAGGAAACCATCGTTCAAAAATTGCAAATAATTTTCACGACTGAAAGCGAACTTGGTTAAATGCTTCTTTCTCATGAATTACGATAATAGGATACGAAACCACTCAATGAAGGTGAAAAGCAGCCAACTCTTCTAACGGTGACTACGAATTTCTAATTGACCTATCACGAATGAAGCAGAATTCCAATGAACCTTCACATTCTAACCTCATGTAGGATCCACAAATCGTGGTTTTGAAAACAGTGCAATTTAATCTTTAATGATATTGTAAGAAAAATAAACCTTCTGAAATTTGGTGTATTTAGGTATGTAGGCTTATCATTATTAGTAGCCTTTGCTTCCCGTCCGTTCAGCATGATTCAATGCGTTTAGTTGAGATTGGGGTTCCGCCCGAAAATATTAGGACGTGAAGGGTTCCGTGGCCCAAAAAGTTTGGGAAACGCTGCCCTACTACATGCTTAAGGGTTCGATCACGTAACTATAGCATGAAAACAAGCAGTTTCACATGTAAGCCTACTTATACGTGCGACGCGAGCACATGATATATGATCTTTCTTGTCATTTTTTCAATGTGACTAATCTCACCGAAAAAGATCCTGCATATTTGGGACTGGCCATAGAGTGATTCAGAGCAATCAGACCCGCAGAATACGGGCGTTCGTGTATAAACCTGCTTCCCAGTGGGACGAGGAAACGTGGCAGTATTTTGACTGTTGGTATGAGGGTATGTCCGTTTCACCGCAAAGAGTGGCTGGTCATTCCAGATGTATGCGGTTCTACGGTACAAATTATAATTCCTCACACCGGTCCAGGTGGGTTCTGACGTCACACGAGAAGAATCTTCTGTCTATTTCCTCTTCTCGTTTTCTGTCTAATTTTTCTCTCTGAATCTTTAAGATTTTTCAGGTTTCCTATTTAATCTGTCTGACTACGAATGCTAGATTATCATCAAATCACATTAAACAATGTAGGCCTACGTGTACAATTTGCACATTGCACGAACCCCTTGTGAATGAGCCTCGGCCCCTTGTATGAATTCTATATTCGTGGGATAACTCAGTAGCGCTTTACCATTGGATTATCCCACTTTTCTTTATCGCTGGATTATAACTGTATTGCATATTGTAGTACAGTAGTGTAGACTGTAGAGTATATATAGGCCTAATATATCAGGGCTTTTTTAAAGGAATTTCTAGAACTGCACAACCCCTTCTTTCCTTTCCATCCTCCATGCCGGGAGAAAAATCGACCTTTTGGGTGTAAAATTTCTGACGACCTTTTTTTTCTTTAGTCAAATTTAGGATGCTCAGAAATCAAGCATGAACGGTTGACAGACTAACTGAAATGGCAAAACACCGTTTGAGTTCCAGAAATGTCGAAGAAGTATATCTGTGCAAGCAAGAGGACAAAGCGCTCCGTCTGGTAGGAGAACCGCTTCACCACAATGTTTATTGGTGGGCCCACGCGCACTCGTACGGCCTACTACCGAATTATAATTCGTAGGTTAAAGATGGCACTCAGGCTACTAATGCAATATACTTTTTCTCTTTTCTGTCATTATCTTTTCCTTCCTTTCTTAAACTGGCGCCTCAAAACTTCAAAAGCATATTAAGAAGCAGCGGCATCCGAACAAGTCTTTTGCAGTCCAAACCACTAGGCCTACTGTGTTATAGTCTTGTGCGTGCACAAATTTGAAAAGATATCAATACAACACCAATAGTTATATTAAACTGTTGTCATCATCGACTTACACAATCATCTCTACAGACTCCTTGTAATGTATCTAGAGAGGATCGCATTGACAGAGCGGATGCAATTTTTGCCCACAATCCGCAACATCCCATCTGTACTTATTCAAGGAAGTCATTTCTACACACATTACATAACCAGCGAAGCAGATGGGTTGACCAGAAATCCAGTTGCTATATGTAAGGGGGAATTCTTGTCCGGGTCGTGGCTTCCAAACATAGGAGCAGGACCTGGTGCTTATGCTTTGACTTGTTTGAGCGCTAGTCCAAACACGTACTTCAGAGTTGACTTCACATTGACCAGGTGTGTCACCTGCAGCATTAAAAAATGCAATGTTTGTTGCACTATAATTTTGCTTGATCATTTATTGTAAATGAATTTCTAAATGGAGAAATTTACAGCCAATAAACTTACAGGGCAGAGCTTTTTACTGGATATCAAAACCGATTGTGATTGAGTGTTTGATTGATGATTGATTGATTGAGCGAGTGATTTAGCGAGTGAATGAGTGAGTGAGTAAGTGAGTGAGTGAGTGAGTGTGTGTGTGTGAGTGAGTGAGTGAGTGAGTGAGTGAGTGAGTGAATGAATGAGTGTGTGTACATGTATATGGGCATGTGTGTGTAAATGTTGATAAAGTAACCAAACCTTGGATATTAGAATGATTAGACTGCGTGGAAGAGGGCCTGAATTGCCAAAATAATCAGACGTGGTAGATGTTCAATAATTAACTGATGTACAATCATCCGAAGACAGAATTACCTATACCGAGATCTCTCCCTAGAAATTACTTCTCTGACAAGCTAGAGGACGAAGATGGAGACCTTCCGCTTTGAGACGGTAGCGAAGTCTTCCATCTCCATTGAGTTCCTATTGGAAGGTCTTCCTTTAATTGAACCACTGCACAGTCTAACACATGGCTGGGACTTCGAGGCCGCACAAACTGGTTCAATTCTCCGTTGCGATACCAGTAATTAATTATGCATAAGCTTAAAGAAACAGAGCGCTTTTAGGTCCACACTTATCTTTTCATACAATAACTAATTCAGCTGTCATATTATCGATTTATCTCATGCATAATGCCATTGTCGATTTGTCGTAACTCAGAACATGAAATAATGGATCTTAGAGATAATAGTATCATGCGTAGGCTACAGGACACTAGGACACGTACAAGTCGTACATGTAAGACATGTGCAGGCAGCAGTGCAGGCAGCAGATCATAATCATTCCGCTAGTTCTACTAGTATTGATACTCACACGTAAGCTTAGAGGACAGGTAAGAAGTCACTGCATTTTGCTCATCAGTGCTGTAAACGACGACTAGGTAAGAGCCGCTGTAGTGAGCTTGACATTGTTGAATTGCTGTTACCCAATCAACCACATCAGTTAAAAGCACATAGCAGCGCCTGGCTTCGGGTTGAAACTGAAAGTCTGCTGGACAATCTAGGGAGCAGGAAATGTCATATGCAAATCGTTTATTAATTTGTTATCACGTGACACATAATTTAAATACTCATCATAACCTTATCAATCACAGAATTGTGACAAAATTATTATTCATGAATCCACTATGGATTACATCTGTCTGTTCTCTTGTTAGTGCTTCCAAAATTATTATTGTACAGATGCCAATGCATTTTCAAGAAATTTCTTCAAATAAGCTTATCGTTCTTGTCCGTCACCTCTAGATTTTTAGTTATGAAGCTGTTCATGTTTTAGTAATTTCATTAATTTAATTATGCTGTAGTTAGTCATTGCCCTCATGGCAGCACGAGCAGAGGGGTTACAAGAAGCGTTAAACACGGTCACAGAGAAGAGCATGGAAATGGGTATGAGAATAAATGAGCAAAAAACTGAATGCCAGTACCTTGGAAAAGGGAATACGAACTTTCAGATAGAGGTAAACGGTCACCTGGGACAAGCAGAGAATTTCGTGTATTTAGGGGGAAGCATGAGCACACAAAAAGACTCAACGGAGGATGTAGTGAGTAGAATAGGGCTGGCAAGAGGGATACTGCAGGCAATGGGAAAGGTGTGGAGTTCAAGGGAAATAGGGAGAGCAACAAAAGTGGAGATGTACGAAACACTGGCGCAGAGCGTGTTGCTATAGGCTACAACGCAGAAACATGGACGCTGAGAGAAGAGCAGAAACGAAGGCTGAGAGTCTTCGATATGACTTGCCTGCGGAAGATTGAAGGTGTCACACGGAAAGATAGAATAAGAAACACAGTAATTTATGATAGATTGATAGATTGAACATCAAACAGGATATAGTTGACAAAGTGCGGAATAGAAGAATGCGATACTTTGGACATGTGTCAAGAATGGGGAACGAAAGATATCCAAAGATAGCCCTCAACGGATATGTACATGGGAAAAGATCAAGAGGGAGACCAAAGAAAAGATGGATCGACACGATAAGAGATGACTGCGAAGCAATAGGAATGACGATACAGGAGGCGACGCATGTGGCGCAGGATAGACAAAAGTGGAGAGCTACCATGGGAAAGCGGCTGACGCGTGCTGACGGCATCGCCTGACGGCCATAAGTAAGTAAGTAAGTAGTCATTTGTAACACGACACTGAAGTTCGACTCAGCTCGTTGAATAATTCAAATTAAATCATTTTTGCAGGTTTCTTTCTGACACAAGGACTTACCAACCATCGACGATTATAATTTTATGAGCAGAAGAAGTTGTGTTAATGGCCCTGTCTATTTCTGTTATGCTTGCGGTCAATTCAATACACACGATCAGCAAAAGATTCTTAAACAAAACTCAAAACTGCATGTAAGCATTACTTTGGCTGTCAAAGTCGGTAGCAACGATAAGTCATGGACCCCTCATGTGTGCTGTAGGCCTACTAGGCTATATATTTGCTATTCAGGACTAACACAGTGGTTGAACGGCAAACGGGAAAATGTCTTTTGCTGTAGCCTACATATATGGTGTGGCGTGAACCAACGAATTCAGACTGTTATTTTTTATGACCACATTCGCGGATTCTCAAAGCAGAATAAAATTTTAAAAATCGTTTATCCTGATTGCCTAAGCGAGACGAAACCATTCCTGGTAGATAGACTGCAACATGAAGCATATGCCGTTAGTTGGCAGTCAGAAAGTCTTTCTTCCACCACTTCACATAAAACTTGGACTCGTAAAGAATTTCGTCAAGGCAATGGAAAACAAATGTGATGGTTTCAGCATCTCAGAAATAAGTTTGGTCTTCAGAAAAGAGAAGCAAAACTTAAAGAGGGTGGTTCAGAAATAGGCCTACGTCAACTTATGCGTGACAATGAGTTCACAAGTAGGCTAGATGTAAGCTTAAGCCGAATGAGTTAGCAGCCTGGAAAGCATTCGTGTTCGTTGTCAAGAACTTTCTTGGTATATATCAAAGAGCAGAAAATTATGCCGAGCTTGTAGAGAATATGCTGATAGCATATGAGTTTATGGGTGCTAGAATGTCGCTGAAGATGCTCTTTCTACATTCTCATCTCGATTTCTTTCCACCCAATCTGGGCGATGTCAGTGATGAGCGTGGGGAAAGGTTCCATCAAAATATCAAGGTGATGGAAAGCAGATATCAGAGGAAGTTAAATCCCAGCATGATGGGAGACTACTGCTGGTTCTTGCAACGAGAGACAGATTTGTCTTACAAGAGCAAAATAAATGCCTGAAGCATTTCTGAATAATTTGTGTTGCTAATTAATTAGAAGTGGAGAATTGAAAAACATCGGTGTTCATAAACATGTATTTTATTATAATTAATTACCTATGTTTGTTTTAACAGTAGATACATTGATCAGAGACTCTGTTGACATTAATACAAAGATAGATCAGTGACAGTTTTGTTTTTAAATGTCTATAATTGCAATTATAATTTTTAAAAGGTGTGCATTGCAAATGTAGGCCTATGCCAAAATTAAATATTTCGGTTTTCTCCAAAACCTGACGTGCTACAAGGAAACATCAAAACACTGCATTCAGCAGGTCAAATTCTATAAGAAGCAACTGAAGTTTTTCCGGTAGCAAGAACAAAGTTATAGCCTAATTTGTTGGCCAGTGGAATAATAGAAGAGACCATTCCATGGTAAGTGATCTCGATGCGGACTGCATCGCTATTACATTCATCCATTGAATCGAATGACTAGGCCTTTTTCGGTTTTCGCCAAAACCTGACGTGCTACAAGAAAAACAAGAGCATCACTGCATTCAGCAGGTCATATTCTATAAGAAGCAACTGAAGTTTTCCCAGTAGCAAGAACAAAGTCAAAATTTATTGGCCAGTGGGATAATAGAAGAAACCATTCCAGGGTAAGTGACCACGATGTGGACTGCACATCCATCCATTGAATCGGAGGATTGGGACTGCTAGTCTACGTCACGCGGCAGGTCAACTGGATCACCAATAAGCAAGGTCATTCCGAATAATTAAAATGACTGCCTTATCTGTCCGAACACATTGAACATAATTCTCTGTTGATTACTTTGATTAATCAGTTTCGGGTTTCATTGAAATACTTGCGACAGAAAGTCGCCTATATATTTGGTCAGGGATCATTCTAAGTTTCTTAGAGTTGAATCGAAAATTTTAAGAATACATAGTATGTTATTCTGGACTGTTTTGTTGTGCACAGTACACTATGTTTCAATTGGCTATAAAACATAAAATCACCTGGTTCGTGACAGGATTCGAAACCTTTGATCTGCCAAGAAAAAGACAAAGTATCTCAACTCATAAAAATTACCAGAGGAAGAATATTGCCGCAGGCAAAATAATAACTTTTAGATACCTCAGCAACTTTTGCGTCTCAATTGATGCCAACATTCTATGCATAACTCAACAAAACAACAAATAATCGGATTCTAGTAACAGACGACGAGCAGTGTTTTGTTGTGTTTTTTTACAAGCAGTTGATTTTTTGGTAATCATATTGAAAAGAAATATATTTAAAAACAATTGAGAAACAGCGTCCTGTTCGCTTCTCGGAGTATTCACTCTTGCATGTACATGTATGTGACTCAAGGATTGGAACATTTTCAAGCCATTTATTCATCCATTTTCTGTCATTCGTCACAAAACTGATAGTTATTTTTGCCGTAACCCATCAACTAGCTATTGGGATGGTCAGTTACTAGTTTGCATAAAAAACTTCATAATAATACGGTTTTGTACGAAATCTGCAAATAGAAGAGCTCTATGCTACTGAATTGCTTACTGTGTGTTTTATCGTTTATTTTCAATAATATAAGACAAAAATGTTATATGAAGTGTCTCTATTAAGGTCATTTTCACAAAATATTAAAAACAACATAAGTTCGTCTTAATGCAAGTCGATAAAGAGTAGAGACAAAACAAGTTTCAGGTGGTGCTCCTACCTGTGCATGATTGCATCTGGGCTGGACAGCACAGTTAGTAGGTATGTAGTGGAACAGTTCACATCTTCCAAGATCTTCTCTGTAGTTGTAGTTGGTGCAGTTGTCATCGCGAGTACATTGCATAGCACACTGTGCTGCAGAAGGGATGCAATCAATGGAGTCACGGGACCATTGAGGCAGCTGGTCAAAACCAATTATCACGGTTGGTTCATCGATAGAACAGACAGCAGTTCCGTTCTTTAAAAGGGTGACCTTGAACGTCTTTGCTTCAGTGACGCATCTATCAGTAGCAAGAATTGCTGCGCACAAAATAACAAGATGATTATAATATAGAAGGGAGGAAACATTGCCTTGCTGCGATTCCCAGCTACTGAGTCTATCGGCTTTTAAGCGGTCAATGACGACAGACGAGGTCGCAGTAAGCTTACATTAAATAAATGTGCAATATGCAGCTACACCTCTCAGGACGACTCGACTAAATGTATTCGTCGTATAAGCAATAATTTATGCATGCCACCACACGTTGATCGTTACAAATAAGTCGCCATAATATCATGTTCTCTTGTCTGCCGACTTCGATAAATCGATACCAGTGCTTCAACATGCTCTGACTGTCATTGAATTATTGCAAAACATAATTCTATTCTATTCTATTCTATTTTGGGATTTATAAAGCGCCTCTCACAGTACAACCTAATCAGAGGCGCTCCCAGTGCGAAGAACTCCTGGAAAAAGAAAAGTCTTAAGACAACGGGCAGAAAAAGTAAAGCCTCCAGATAAAATCTGGGAACGAATAATAGGAGGAACGCCATTCCACAGTAAAGGGCAGACAGAGGCAAAGGCGCGATGTTGGGCTGTGGCAGTCCGAGATCGTGGTACAAGAAGATCGTGACGGTCTAAAGAGCGGAGAGGACGTCCAACGGTAGCAGAGAAAGGCTTCCTAATAAGATCACAAAGGTAGCGAGGCGCTTGACCCAAAAACATCTTATAGGTAAGAAAAAGAATTTTATATTGAATCCGGGCAGTCAAAAATGGCACTGATGAACGCACGAGAACAATGACCGGAAGTCATGAGATGCGACTACCATTGTTTGCATCAACTAAACGTACAGTTCAAAACCGGTAGCCTTTCGATATGAGCCTTGCCTCTAAGCGGAATTTTCGCATAAAATTTGCATTTCGATCAGAGGTTTGTCCGCTAGAAGCACGGTTCACCCATGGCTCAACTGCATATGCTCGTATTCATTCGTGTGATTATGCTCATGCATGCCAGTCATGCAACTATAGCAACCCATGCTGGGCATAGAAATTCTGCTTCGTTTTTGTTGCTATCCGCTTCTGTCAAATCTAGTTAAAGCCCTTTGGTATGCCAGCCGATACAATGTCTCTGGACATCATGTAAATCATTGCTCAGCACTTTATCGGGAAGCTGAGTTGGTATGCCTCTCGCTTTTAGTGTACTCACGACTTCAAAAAATTGTTAGGCAATTGCTCCAGGTCCAGGATTAATCGTTCCAATCCTTGATAGCACAATACATATATTATAGTAATATCTCGGGGAATAACGTTGGAAAGTAATTCGAAATCTATTTCGAATTATTCTGATTTTTTAAACAAATGTGTCTTACTCGAATCGTCTCAAGTAGTCTCTACCGTGGGCACCTTTAGCAGCTTTCGGCACATCTGTCATGATCCGTGCTTAGACATTAGCTCAAATTCCTGGCGCCGTATACCTGTCTAGAATGCAGTTCAGGGCAGCGTGTACGTTACTGTAGTGGAACGCCAGCACCGCTAATTCTGAGCGCATGTGTATGGCAACTCAGGTAGATCTACACCTATAGCCTACTCCACTGCTTGGATGACTTCAAGTCTATAATTATGACATCTATGGCAACAGATTCTCTTGACGGTAAGCGTCGCTGCAGCTGAGAATTTACCAGTAAGTAGCAGGAAGTAGTAGAACGACGAAAGTCTGGCTTACACATTTCACTCATCCGATGCACTATAGAGTGTTTTGTCTGACACGTACTTTATGTAGCGCGAATCCTGTGTGTTGCTTCAGCTGTAGAGGGAACGTGCGCCTAAGAGTCTCCGGAAGACCTAATTGGATGAAGCTGTGGAAAAAATTGAAAGAGCACCTTGAAAAATGTGGTCCATAAAGATCAGAGAATCGTCAAGTCATTGTCAATTTTTATTAAAGAAAAACGTTAGAGAAGATTATAACAGTTACTGCCACAAATTTACAAAGCATATCCATACATGACGAGTAGTGTATATTCTAACCTTTCCATTATAAACTTAGCCTAAAGTCAATTTTCAAAACAATTGCTCTCGTTTTTTAGTTCTGATTCAGATATACGGACAAACATAATTTAGCAATTCTTTAAAGTAATAAATAAGTCAATGTAGGGTAAAGTAGCCCATTATGGGCACCCTCCTAATATGGACACCCCGAAGAAAAGTATTATGTAAAACTTTTTCGTGTCGCCATCTCTCGAATTCCAGCAGAACGGCAAAGTTTGATGTACTTAAAATTTAAATCTGCAAAGTGACTGTGTGATTTTAGAAAAAAATTGTTATATAAGATTTAAATGTTGGCAAAGGCGTTAGCAATTTTCACAACTCTTGTTTCCTGCATTGTGTTACGTGTATCCGATGGTTTCTTTGAAAGTAAATATCTCTGTGTTGAAAATTGTTTTGTGATAAGGTTGGTGTGCGTTGATAGGTGATTCCTGTAATGCATTATTTGTATAGGCTAGCCGACGTTCAAGCTTGTTATAGGTGAGAGCCTAATATGGGCATTGGGCACACTTGTTCTGCCCGAATATTGGCACCTAATAAATGGCCTGAACATGGACCCGAATATATGGGCTGTGGCATCGCTGATTAGCAAGGAACAGTATATTTTGTTTATTTCTAGGAAACGGCGTGCAAAACGTTGGAGGTGTACAAACTGTACGTTAACAAATGTAGTGGTGGCGTCGTTGCCTTGAAGCCGGAAGGTTCGAGGTTCGAAACCACCTCAAGTCGCCGCGTAGGGACCTTGGGCAGGTCCTTCACTCGCAATTGCTCAGCGCTTCGGCGTGAAACTCCGCTTTGCAGTCGGGAGCGCCTCTGAGTAGAGTGCCTGAAGGGTCTCTATAACAAGTGCACATACAAACAAACAAGCTTCTTATGACTGAGTTTGTTAATAGGCCTACATGTCAGCATCTCCGACTCAAAGGCTGCCTTGGACAGTGTTAAAGACTTGTTTGTTTAATTCCATTATGCTTTTAATGACAAGACTATGGCATCGGGGGACCTGCATACAAAGTATCTTTGGAAGTTTGGACAGTATCTAAGTATATAGATGATGACACCAACCCAAAGCCTGAACCTAACCGACACTCGCATCGCCAAACCTGACCCTAAGCGACACTTAGGTTCCCGATACTATAATTACGCCCTGTAAGCACCCTTCATTCACGATCGGTGGCATTGCCAACCATGTCAAATCTTAGCATCGTGCTATATAGGCCTATAGACCAATACCCATACCAATAGACTGGTAAGCCTTAGACCTAATAAGAGTTGAAACGTGGTTGTAGCAAATGTGGTCTCGAATGCAGCTGACCCTTGAAACCGGAAGCAACGCGCGAAACGGACGATAGTAATCAGGGCGTAGCTGCTGAGTTTTTAACGAAACTCAAAACAGCCGAACGACGTCGAGAAAACCACTCGTCGGGTGAAGCTGCCCCATCCCCTCCCTCCCTCCTACCTCCCCCTCCACATTCTGCCTCTCAGGTAGGGGTCGCATCCGGCCAAGCGAGCCGTCGAGCTAGTTGGGCGTAGCGCGGCAGGAGATGAACGGTATTCTAGGTATTCCCAGTCGTTCTTGCTTAACGGCAACTACAGCGCTAATGCGTGCCATACATGCATCATACACTTCAACGGGTCTAATTGAGCAGAGAATCGGCGCTAGCGCTCTCCAGCTAGCCGCCGCCCGGTAGCCCGTTCGCCCGTCTGCCTCGCTACCAACAGACAACCGGCCGACTTCTCTTAGACGCTGAACAAACTCCCAGACCTGCTACCGAGGTTCGAAGCCGCTGCCGCTGCCGCTACCGCCGCCACCGCCGCCTCTTGGCCAGCCCAGCAGCGCATTATGCTTGATTCGATTTAGGGAAATGAAATAGGTGATTACATCTACGAAGGACTGACATTATTATCGAAACACCGCCGCATGTGTTAGTATCATCTGTGAATGATTTGCCGACGCATCCACTACACGGCCTGCACCAGTCGCCGGTCGGTCGGATATTGCAGCTCAGCTGTTCAACATCTGTGAGGCGATGCACGAGCGGTGGAGAGAGAGAGACAGAGGAGCGCGTGGCTGCTTTTGCTTCTGGCAGAATCTGTGCGGTTGGAGAATTCTCAGACTGTTCAAGCAGAGGGAAATAAACTAGTTAAAGAGGAGGCGAGTAATTTTATTATATTGCTGGAATAAAGAAGAAAAAGACAGAGATACTTAAACGGTAAAGAAACGTTCATTTTTTCTTTCGATTCAGGAAGTTTATGTCAAATGATGTGCTTGCATCTTGACAGCAACTGTTGTTTCTTTAATAATGATGTATTTATTTTTGTATTGGTGCTGTTCAGTCATTAATTCGCTACGAGAACTTGTACAGCGTCTCATCAAGGGAACTACTAAGAGGTGCTCTCAACCCCAACGCGGCCAAATATTTTGTGAGGCCCATCCTGCAGCATGCTTTTAGTGTTGTTTGTGAGAAGCCCTTTTGCTACGGCACAACAGAAATTGTCATTGCTATTATTACTAAAGCAATTTTAAGATGAGTGAGGAATGCATGAAAGGAGTTCCAAAAGGGAGATGAGTGTCAAGGGGGAGAAGGATTCCAGATTGATTGCCTACCACCGAGAAGGTATGGTTGTAAGCCTTCGAATGTGGTCAGTGCGCAGTGATCCTCGCAAACATTACTCATCTTCAGCCGCTGAGCATTTTTTGCAAATAATGCGTCACGGTATTTAAATAGTAAATTAAAGGCACGACAATAGCAAGGCCTTCAATGGATTATGTCTTGAACAAGATTTCCATTCAAATGACCGTCTCTTGAAACTCTTTGCATTGTGATTTTGATGGCCAATCTGTTGGAGTCAGTAAATCGGATCAAAACTTTGTCTTACATCTCCACGCGATTATTAAATATTATCGGGAGAATTTATATTATGATGTCTTCATTCGAAATTATTCGCTTTTAGGAAACTGCTAAGAGTAGAATCTTCATTTTGCTCGGCGATTCCTATAGGTAGCCGCGCAGGAGCATCCATATTACATACATACATACATACATACATACATACATACATACATACATACATACATATGTACGTACGTACGTACGTGCGTGCGTGCGTGCGTGCGTACGTACGTACATACATACGTACGTGCGTGCGTGCGTGCGTGCGTGCGTGCGTGCGTGCGTGCGTACGTACGTACATACATACATACGTACGTGCGTGCGTGCGTGCGTACGTACGTACATACATAAATACATACATACATACATACAATCATACATACATACATACATACATACATACATACATACATACATACAATGTCATGCATACATACGTTCATTCACACATGCATACTTCTGTTTCTCTGGGCCGCCGTTCGCTACGCTCAGCTACCTGTGGAGACTTCCTCGTCCCTAGTTTATGTACTGCGACCATGCAACGAAGAGCATTCTCCGTGGTGGGTCCAGTTATCTGGAATTGTCTCCATGTGGCTCTCCACTCGCTTAGCTTCCCTTTCTATCGTCGTCTTATGGCTTTTTTTACCAGACATGGGTTGGGATCGCCTCTGAGTAGTGAACTTGAAGAGGCGCTATATAAATTTATGTGATTGTTTTATTGATTGACATGCATATCATCCATGGTATCTCAATTCAAATTGCCTAAAACGAATAAAATTTCAACTATGTTATTTCGCCTGTTTATCGTCATCTGCACCATTAGTCAACCATTAGTCATTACCCTAGGTTTCTATAGCATGCCGCTACAGCTTGAGAGTATACATGTAAATCATATATAACCTGACAATCTATTTTAGTAAAATGGCTTTTGCTATAAAGGTATACAAGATACTAATAGAAAAGTGTAGGTTTACATTGTTGACACTACACACACACACACACACACACACACACACACACACACATATATATATATATATATATTAGGGTGGTCGCATCTGTAATGGCAAATTTTCAACTTCATTTTTGTTCTTTCCCCAACCCACCATTTGGTGCCACTTGGTAAAAGACTGATGCAGCCCAAAAATTATCCCGATAGAAAAATATTTAGGACTAGCACAACGTGTTTGAAGTTTTGGATTTTACGAAATTTCATCGTCTTTTTGAGTATAATGCTAATTTAGCTACATTTTTGGACCTATGGCTAGTTTTAACAGAAATGCAACATTCTTTTACTCAAGCACGACTGACAAGTATGTCTGACTTCTACAATGATGATAATGGTTTGTTATATATTTTTATGAACAATTGACCATCACAATAGTATTTGACTCGTGAGTCCCTGAGATCGATGACCATAAACCTTTACTATAATTCTATAAATCTACTTAAAATTTCTGTTAGCTGCCATTGGCACTTTGCTGTTGAGTTGCTTGACTCGGGTTCTGCTAAAAATAAAGATAGCCCCTCCCGCTTCTGGCTTGGCCGACCAGAAGTGATCCAGCACTTAGGCCATTAGTGTTAAGCTACCGAACCCACTGCTGTAAAACCGATCTGCGTGTCGTGCTATAGCGGGCCGTATTTCGTATAACATGTACTTGTAATCATTCTGCGGTGTGTCAGATTGGGTGATTAAATGAAGATTATTGTACTAGAAAGTCAACACATTGCCATATTCTTTTGATAGTCCTGATTTCTATCTACAGGGATTCCTTGTTACACTAAAGGCTCTTTATTACATGCTTAACTTTAACACAAATTCTGATATAATACGGACAAGGACCTCAATAATAGTTGAACTAGAGAAAACTACTGCATGACACATGTATTTTCGTTTATTGTGGTAATCAGAGCAGAATGACACAGCGCATCACAGATAAGATTTATCAAGAGTTGCTGTAAAGAACTGAATCAAAATAGATGTTGAAATTATTGAGATCATAATTTTTATAGATCAAAGAAATTACTTATTACCACATAGGAGTCAAAAAACAGCTTTTAAACAACTTCCAAAGAGAGCATCATAATTGAGTGCCTGATGAAGACTACTCACATTGTTGTCTATTTCATAATATAGAAGTTATCCAATTAAAAGTATAAGCTTACTTTTAGGGCTGAAAGAATGAACACAGAGTAAAACAATAGACACAGAAAGTGCTGTCAAGAGTGGACTCAAATTACACTGCCTTTATTAGCTATTGTAAATTAACTACCTATTATAAATTAGCATGAAAGGCGATGGTGTCAAACACGTAAGATATATGCGACTCAAAATCTTTACATCATGCTCAGCAATGGATCCAGCTGAAATTACAGTGGCCGCATGGACATCTCAGACGACCAACCAATTCAAGGGTATAAGTATAGCACTCCCAAGACAACACCCATTGGTACACCCTTGGAGGCAGATGAACACCTTCCTTGGGCAACATGCCAGAGATTTCACTTTGAGGGAAGTGAATCGTGAAAACTACAACATAGCTCAAACCCATGCAAAGACCAAATGCAATTTGAATTGTGAGACAGTGTAATAATGCCTCAGCTCGAAAACATTTTAGCCTAAATTTGAGATAAAAATTCGCATCTAAAAATAATGGATTTCTACTTTTTAATATTACTCCAGTTCCTTGTACCCAGTAACCCCATGAACAATGACGGTAGAAAAAGAAATATTTCTCAGAAATCAGACCTCATTAAGAATTTTGGTGATTTTGCAGAATAAATTAATTATATAGGACACAGATGAAACCGCACAAATTTTTTATTTTTCCCCAATATAATTTATACTAATACTGTTCCCTTACTGTAGCAGTCTAAGAACAATACGCTATTATAATCAATCAAGACAAGGTAAAGCAGGTACTATATGTAAAGAAATAAGATATGATAGATATTATCTGTGATGCGGTGTGTTATACAGGTTTTCTAGCCTTAGAAGAATTTTTCTTGAAGTGGCGCTATATAAATTGATGATCATGATTACGATGACAGTAGCATCATCATGTTTAAGTGTGGAGCAACTACAGGTAGTTGAATTGATTCCTGGTTTGAAGATTCCTGGTTGACTACAGCCATATAGCTACTTTTGAGCATTAGAAGTCTTGCTATTATAAGGGTAAAACTTTGATGGCGTTGTGCTAGTCCTAAATATTAATATTTTGACTTACAACTTTTTGTGTGATGTTTCTGGGGAGAATGGAACCAAACAGCGCCTTGGGGAACAGTCAATTCCAACTTTCATTTTTAACGACCACCCTAATATATATATATATATAATATATATATATATATAATATATATATATACTATAGTCCCTTGCTTCTACTGATAATTATCTTTAATTTGATTATATTAATTTTTGTGTACTCGTCCAGTATGGTTTTAAATAGGTTGTTTGAACTTCCATACCTCACCTCTGCATTACCTTTAAATGATTTTTATTGAACCATCTTTCCTCAGGATTACTATCTAGGTCTCATGATCAGCCATCAACCATTTCCCTCTGCAGCTGCTTTCGTCTGATCCGAACTTCCATGACGCAACCCTGAAGCTTCGCTGCGATTGGTCCAGCCATTGCCTTCTATATACTGACAGGCCGTAATGCTGACTAAATTTAGGCTGATGACGTCACACTGCGGGTCCGTCCGATTCAAACGGAAAGTTTGTCAACACGTAAAGCGATCTTCGTTTTTTTCAACTTTCTTGCCTAAAAGTTCGAATGTCGTTGAGATTTACTTTTACCTAGTGGGATTTTTAATGATGTCACGCATTCTTGCTACTTGCTAGACCTTATAAATATATGTAATTGAATTTTTGAACCTTTGGATTCTATCATCGTCGTCGTTCGCGTCTTTCGGTTGGACTAAAATCCGTTGGTTGCTTTCAATCGATATACCTTTACTGAATTTCAAGAATGCCTCGACATTGTTGTGTAACAGGATGTATTTCTAACTACACACTCAGGAACGAGAAATCGGATTACTCTTCAATTTTGAGCATACTCAGTGAAACGATTTTGAAAGTGTTGTTCAGTGGCTATAGAGAATTAAGTGGGAGGCAAGAAACACTGGCATTAGGAAAGGGAGGTTGACAAGAGAAACTGCACCTGCTCTGCAACATACTTTGACGTCTATAAGCTTAGTTCTCTTAGTCACATCTCCTGGAAAGTCTTGACTAAGTATGTTTTAACAGGCAAATTTCAAATTGATTACTTGGAATACAGATTTTCCCAGTATAGAAGATTGGCTGGCACTAATTTTCATATTTCTGTACGTGAAATCATGGAATGTCAGAAAAGCTAAAGCTTAGCAGTATAGTGCACATAAATTCTGCATCAAAGGGCAAGATGTCAATAATTTTGAAATTTGCAAATGACTGTTTCTTAGAGAAAAAGTCAGATGATAAGATAGAATATTAGAATGTGATATCAGTACTTTTGAAGGAGTGTTGGGTGAGTGCAGTCTAATAATATTGTCATTATTAGGATTGTTTTTATTTATATGCTGCTGCTACTGCTACTACTGCTAATACTACTACTTATCTGCTACTACTACTACTACTGCAGCTGCTGCTGCTGCTACTACTACTACTACTACTACTACTACTACTACTACTACTACTACTACTACTACTACTACTACGGCTGCTACAACTACGGCTGCTACTACTACAGCTGCTACTACTGCTGCTGCTGCTACTACTACTATTATTACTACCTCAGCTGCTGTTGCTGCTGCTACTACTGCAACCACCATCACCACCACTGCTACTGATTATTTATTAAAGTTTATCAATACAATTGCTGCGGGTTTTTTAATTATTGCCATTACTGTAGCGTAATATTATGATGTTATTACTATAACTTTCTGCTGAATACCTTTGGAAAACCCCTCTAACTTGACGCAGCGTTCATGCATGAGCATTAGAACGCTGGCGCAGTCAACTTACTTCGAGTGGCCTTTTAGACATTTGGAATTTGCCATTAAGTATCTATAATGTTGTGTTCATTAACGCACTATTCAATGAAGCCGACGGACCCAGGCTGTGACGTCACAGAATCAGCATTACGGCCTGTCAGTATATAGAAGGCAATGGTCCAGCTCTCCGGAATAGGTTGCCTGGCAACCTATGATATCATTTAGAGCAGGGGTTCTCAAACTGTGGTACGCGTACCCCCAGGGGTACGCCAGGCGCTGGTTAGGGGTACGTGAAAAATTCCAGAAATATAAATTTTCTTTGAGTTTATGGACTTTGTGTCCAAGTTTCTTTGATTATATTTTTAACGTTGCAACATTTAACAGCATCGTCATTTCTTTCTTTCACAGCCTATATTTAGACTCACATACAAATACTATGCAGTGCATGCGACATATTTATGTTTAGGTCTATTACAATAATTTTGAAACAAATAGGCCTAATGTATAAATGATTTAAAGTAGGCCTACCAAAGCCAGAATATCTCAGACTGTATCATATAGAGCTCAAATAGCAGAGGCCAAATGATTAATTTTTGGTCGAGCCTTACATTTTGTGATTACAAGCTTTCAGCACGTCATATCTGGGTGAAACTGTTAACTATTCTTGCTATCAAAAACAAACATGGGGTAAATTTGCGTTTGAAATTGACAAATATTAAACCAGATATTGTAAATCTGTGCTAGTCTGAACAAACCTGCATGTGCACAGCACTATAGGTTGGCTCTTTTCTCTTTCTTATTGGTTATAGAACAATTTTTCATTTTAAAATTGTTGATAAGATTATATGAGTCAAAACTAGATTTTGCTCCCTTTATAGGGGCTTATAAGCCTATAGGCCTAGACTCTAATAAACGATGTCTCCATTGATTAAATGGACTTTTAGTAAACTGTTGTCACTGCCAGAGGACATCGCAATGGCATTTTGTTTCTGATCTCACTTTGCTGGGGGTACGCCATCATTCGATTTTTTACTTGGGGGTACAATAAAAATAAAGTTTGAGAACCACTGATTTAGAGACTCCTTGGTCTTTTTCTGCAATTGCTCCGTAAATTAGTGTTTTTAAATTGCCCCATTCGATTCTCTTATGTACCGTACTTGTCGTTAGGTCAGAAGAATTTTTAGTATGACCTGGGAAAAGTCACTACACCTGACGAAGTTAACCTTTCGCACAAGTCCAGTAGAAAACTCTCTCTTTGCAGACCATTAAATGCGCATGTCAATATAATATTATGCAGCCATTAGCGTGATTTTCCGGTTCAATTGCACACATTAAGATGTCCATTTCGATTAAGCTGTTCGCCCTGCAATACTATATCTAAGCAGTCTATACGATTATGTAACCGGCTGAAGTTCGACCTTATGCAAGGTGAGATACAGGTGATCTGATACCCAGTTGGTTGGCTCTGCAGCCTCAGGCAGAAGAGCATCAGTCTGTACACATTGATGATCTCTCATCGCCTCATCCATCTTTCGCTATCAACAAACACGCACATCCACGTGTAACACGAACACCAAATTGAAAACGTGATACCACGGCGCTCAGCCGAACGACGATGCCTATGAAAAATAGCGGCCTTTACCGCTTAGTATATGCACGCAAAAACATTCTTATTATACAAACACGTATGTTGCTGTTCTCTTGTACATGTATATACGTTCGTCGGCACATAACAACCACAAAAACATCAAAGAACGAGTAAATGCATTGCATGGCATATACACCAAGAAACAAAAATACGGCTAGTGTGAACTACAATGTAGGCCCATGCAGTTGGGTGTGCAGTGTAGGCCTACGCGGTGTCAGAGTATAAAGTATACACCCAGGCTCACATAAAAAATTGTACGTGACTGGCTACATGTGGCTTTCGTTTAGTTATGTAAATGGTCTGATGGCAAACTGTAGACAGAGCCACATAAATTTCCACATAATTGTGGCTCAACTGTACGTATATATCCCGTATGTTGTTATGCCACAAAGCCATGGATACTCCCTTTCCAAACATGGAGACCCTATTAAGGGGTCCATGATTCATCAAATTGCGAATAATTAGGCCTACTTCTAAAGCCATCAAATGATAATTAGTCAAGAAGGACGTCAGGTATTCTATTGGTAAGCAGGCTGACTGCTGTGAGAGGGGAGGGCATTTGTGGTCTATTCGTGGCTTGTGAATGTGTGCTATTTAGGCCGTCAAGTGAGTGAGTAAATAAAGAATTCTTCAAAGCGGTTTTCATAGTGCGCTGTGTGTTTTATTCATTCATTCCGAAAATTTATATTGCACCCCATCAAGAAATCTACTCAGAGGCTCTCCTAGTTCGGCCACGGCTAAGCTGAAAGGTGTTTGGTTTACTAGTACAGCAGCTAACAGGTTCATTGAGTCAAAGTCCAGAGACAAAATGCGAACCCCGATGAATGGTCCATTGTGGCTGAAGCGATTTACCTGATACTTCAGCATAGAAGATCATTTCCTGCGGCAACCCCGCAAGGCTGAACTTTGTGTAAGTGTTGTCCTATTCGCCCTTGAGATTGGCTGACCAGACCTGAACTACGCCGACTAATTATCTCACCAGTCGATTTGCTCAGCTCATAGCCATCTCCGCTAATGGGTGCTGGTCACTGTGTAATGTAGTCCCCTCCTGTGTTTAGGGATCAAGGTTTCTGGGGGGAGGGGGGGGGCAAACAAGCGAAAGGCATTTTTGTAATTTCCACCTTGTAATGGCAGCATTTTAAGCTGTCCTCTTACGAAAATTACTCTACTATTTCAGTGCTGATTAGAGTGGGATAAGACTCCAATAAATATACTTAAAGCAATAACAATTTCCTTTGAATTTTTACATTGCAGTGGTAGCTCTATATGCATCAACATAACGTGTAGTAAAAATATTTGTTTTAACCGGGTAAGTGCGACACAGTGCCATGGTGTGATGTAAGCTTACTTTGTCAATGCACATTGCTAACATTGGTGTATGATACAATAGTTATAGTAGTCTATGTATTTCAGCAGATATAGTTTTACTCAACGATTCGAATACTAATGCGAATGAGTAAATATTAATGACTTGTTTACAATTATTCATTGTGAGAAGAATCACTCTCTCCACCGACCATTTTGGACAAAACCATGCAGTGAGCGATTATAATAGGTGAAGTGAGCATGAGAGGGTGTCAAGTGGGCACTACATAAATTGTCTGATATGTTATGCTATTTTCTGTCATACAGACTATAATTCTTATCGAACCGAGTTTAGTCTATAATATCTATATGCTACCTTGTGGCAATTAGATCTGCTCTTATTGCAAGTGCAACGTTGGCGTCTGTGCATTTTGTGCAATGACCAAAAGCATCGATCAATCAAAGACACTTCCGAGTCCATTAATTAAAGAGCTGTGCTGAAATAATTATAGGAAAGACATTCTAGAGTTTCTCTTCATATCGTTCGTCCACAGAAGAATTTCTGTACATCAGAATATGTGTGTCCAATGTACATAGCCTAATACTTTGATTCGAAGAATAACAAAGCAGTTTGTTTAGCAATTCAGAGACTGAACTTACGACGTTCGTTGAGGGAAATCCCAATAAACACCGTGGGTCGAGTCTCTTAATTGCTAAACGGAGTCTGTTTTATTTTTGCGATTATGGCGTCTTACAAATCTCCAGAGACTTGTATAATACGTCGTCAGCGCTTTGAACGCTCTTCAACTTTTGCACCGCAATCAGAAGCCCAATGGAATGCTTAATAAACCATGCTATATCGTGTAGCAAGTCATACTAGAGCTCCATAAACAAAGCACTCACTCAGTCGGATTATATAAAAATATATTTTGCAGACATCATTATACGCGGGTATTCATGCAAACGTACACATAGGTAAGCATACACATGAGACTATGTATGCCTGTATGTCGGTGTACTTGTACGTGTGCTTCATATACGTATATAGCTGGTGTTCTGGAGCAACTGCCGTTAATAAGAAGCACGGCTTATATATATAGACGTACCATCTGGTCTATGTCGGTCAGATAAAGTGAATGGTCGGTCCGTTTTGTACCACCTTGTTATCGCACCTTTTCTTGGCATGGTTTTATCGAGGTTATTCCGTTTATCGTGAGCTGCTTGCATAGGGTTAACGTGCTTTCAGAACTTCAGAAGCACGGGAAAGTTAAGCGCTTCAATTTATGGAGAAAATACTGCGTAGCTCGCAACAGTGCCAGACCCAAGTCTGGAGACAAGAGGAGGGGCGATGTTGATCATCTCTATATTAAGCCTATCACATGGTGTCGTTGGACAGTGGCTAAACGATGAAAAGTTGCATGCAGTTCAGTTTGAAGCCAATGTAAGCTTATAGGAATGGAAGGATTGTCTAACCGGTGGATATATATATCTTTGAAATGTAGGCCTGTATAGATGAGGTTGTTGAGGTACAGTGTTGAGTAGATGGAGTTCATTTAATCTAAATTCAATAGTCCAACATAATTATAGATAGCTGATTGAGTTGAATTCACATAAAGAGCATATAGACTGTGTAGTTGTATTCGCAAACATTTTGTGCAGCGTCTTTTCCATAGACATAGCCTACACAAACGGCGCTGCGAACGTTGAATAGGCCTATATAGAAGGAAAACGTAAATAATAACTTCCACTTTGAACACTTCAGGCCACATTGAGCAATAGCTGAATGAGTTTGGTTCGTTTCTATGTGTATAATAATTGCAAGGAGGGATTTCCAAATGGGTCGAGCGTAACTTGAGCTTTGAACACGTTGAAAAGCGCCATGGAGTAAAGCAATTTGCGAATTTCTGAATTGATACAGGAATACGTTAGGACTAATATCGGAAATGTGCAGATGTCGACATGGAACAACATGACTAATCTACATTATCAACACCGCTTTGAATTGCGTGCAGTCTTTAAAAGAACCAATAGGCCTAATGATAGCCATCATACATGCATGTAATTGAAGTAGGCTGTAGGCTATCTATCATATTATTTGGAATTTTGGGTGTAGCTGTGGTTGCGTTTCGAGGTCAGGGGTCGATGTTCCCTATTAGCAAAACTAATTGTATGTGGTTTATGGTTTGATGCTCCACAACAAAATAGCAAAGACTCGATGATTTATTATCTTGATGGGCGCAATGAGGGTGGAGGCGGTGGCGTTTGCAGTCATGTTTGGAGTTATGGGTGTGTGCGCAGTGGTTGATGGGACACTGGTGTTAGCGATGGTTATGATTACGATGTTGTTGTTGTTGTTGATGGTGGTGGTGATGGTGGTGGTGATGATTATGATGATGGTGGTGATGGCGGTGGTGGTGGTGGTGGTGGTGATGATAATGATGATGATGACGATTATTATTCTTTTTTCTTTTTTTCTTTTTTTGCCCTGAGGTACTTCGTTCCCTCAGGGACTTATAAAATATAAAAGCAATGTGCCTGGAAAGGTTAAACCTCATCCACTTCGGGCGTAGGCCTTATTGTTGTTGTTGTTGTTATTATTATTATTATTATTATTATTATTATTATTATTATTATTATTATTATAAAGGGAAGGAATGAGACAATGCTCTTTTGCTCGGCAAAAGAAAGAGATAAAGGGAACGCTATATCAGTGATACGACAAAACAAATGGAAATAGCAAAGTGCAATCAAGAGGGGTAGGAAAAGGTGATTGCACAAGCATCAAGACAGGACAGACAGACAGACAGACAGACAGACATATAGATAGACATATAGACAGACAAACAGACAGACAGAAAGACAGGCAGAGAATAAAGAGAATGTGTTCAGGTAGACAGGTAGAGAGATAAAGGAGGAGGCATAGGCCAGCCTATAGAGCCATATATTTCGGTCGTCACATTATATAGCTCAGCTGTATTCCAAGCTATCTCTCCACCGGCGCCTTTGAAGTTGTGAGCGATGCAGCAAACGTGGCTGGAATGGCTGAGACTGATGGATGGAGGGAGGGAGGGAGGGCGAGAGGGCGGCCTGGCCCCGGCTGGCAGCCTCCTACCTCTAGTGAGGGAGATGCCGCAGGTCCCTCGCCTAATTGATGGCCAACAATACTTCATTAGACCAAATGAAAGTAGTTCTACGGCGCCCACTTCGTCGACTGCGCGGTCAGGTATACTAGCGAGTAAGGGTCTGAAATGGAACGGATTGAGGGGGTGGATGAGGGGCAAGGGTGTAAGGAGGATAATGAGTTAAGAACTTAAAAGGAAGTGGGAAGGTAAGAAAGAGTCGGGACGCGGAAGAAATAAACATTTAAAGGAAACACTTAAGAGAATGGTGAATTTAGGCTGCGTAAGAGATTCAGTTAATGGACGTGAAACGAAAATACCCTGAGTAGCACTTCCCGACTGTCGGACTCAACCAAAAATTCACTTTAGCACCGTTTAGGACTACCAGTACGTAAGGAGTGCTTTAACGAGGTACTTGAAAGTTCAATGTTAAACGTGTACGGTGAATACGTTTTTGTAAGTGTCTGTAGATAAGTGACGAACACACAATAAACATAGCCTTCTGATTCTCGCTCTGCGTATCTTACTGTCAATTTGTGGGCCTTCCTAACCACGTGCCTTTAAACATGCCTCTAAACATATGCAAAAATATTTAAATGTTTACCATATGTCAAACTAATTGCTGTCGACCTCAACGGTCTTAGTCGCCATAAAAATCCTTATACTCAGGATCAACACCTTTGAGTTTAGTTTAGTGTGATAGAAGTTGTTTGATAATAAAGCCAGTGATTCTCTTCTCAGGGAATGTCTCGCAAAGGCAGACACTGTTGAAGTGAGAGTTGATTCTTATGTTGGCTGGCATCTATGCAACTAAGTTGAAATTGTTATGGAAAATTGAAATGATATTCCTGTCATCTGGAACAGACTACATAGCTTGGAACAGTAGAAAAAACTCAAGACCAACACAATTTCAATCAAGAAACCTCAAGTTGTCCCAGAACATAATATTTCGCCACAGCATGTGATATTGATATGCTCGCCTGAGTTTGATGAATGAAGATCTTCATGCTAAGGATATAGGGTATAAATATATTTTAGATACAGACAGGATTAATCGATTTTACCTTGAATCAAAACGCGATAAATATTAGCATCAACAAAATCTTAGATATCCAAGAGAGAAATCGGAAACCACTTCTCCCGAGCTCTGTCTATGTTATTTTCAATAAACATGACATTGTATAATGCATATACATGCCAAACACAAGGTCATACACAGACATAGTCTACACACATAAACACATAGTCTACTATGTTCTACATCACATTCGCAGCCAACACACGTAGCCTACTGAAACTACAGGCCTCTAAGCATTATTCTATGTGAAGAGATGAAGGTTATACCACATAAAAAATGATATGGTGCACACAGTTTACTGCCGACAGCGCTGCATGGCAAGTGGCTAATCTCTATGCGGCGCAGAATACACTGTCATATCCGATTAATAATGTTTTTTATGCGCGATATCCGCATTAGTCAAATTGCTGCCTGAGGTGCTGATCTGTGAATAGCGTTGTACTGCTACAAAAGCAGACTTTATGCTGTGCGTGTGTACACTGTTCTTTGCGGAAGGAAACACTACAATAACTCTTTTACGTGTGCAGCCAACACAACGAATGCCAAACAATGAGTGGATTAATGTACAACCAAACAATGAGTGGATTGATGTTCCTATTACATCCTCTATGCGTATGGCATCCCGTTGGCTAGTGCGCATGTCTTGTAAGACTGAAATTGCAGAACTCCGCCACTGGTTGCACTCTGCCAGTGCCAGTCCCAAGTCTAGATAAAGGAGGAGGGCGTCGCTAATGGTCTTTGTTACCACACAGTGACGTTAAACTGCAAATACCACCACCACGGATTCGGACCTCATCTGAAATTGTCACGTGTTTGGAGACCTTCACTCACAATAATATTGTTCAGTGTCAGCGTCTGTTCTTTGGTCGTAGACAGTTGTGCTTAATAAATGCGTAGTAATATACAACTACTACTACTACTACTACTACTACTACTACTACTACTACTACTACTACTACTACTACTACTACTACTACTACTACGACTACTACTACTACTACTAGTACTATTACTACTACCACTACTACTACTACTACTACTACCACTATTACTACCATAACTACTACTACTACTAGTAGTTCTAATAAAAATACTAATAATGAAAATAATAATAATAATTTAGCCATCCCAGACTGCATTTTTACGCATCCGGATATTTTTTGAAATCTTGATGAATCTAAGATACCTCGGGTAAAAATACTGATGATGATAATAATAATAATATAAAAATGATTTGAAATGAAAATGATTTGAAATGATTTGAAAATAAAAAAATAAGAATTATAATAATAATAATGATGATGATAATAATAATTAATAATAATAATATTAATAATAATAATAGTTATAGTAATGATAGCAACACCGAGTCACTTCAGTGTATAGGCTACAAGACTAGGGAGGCAGCCAATGGCGACTGGCGTGAGACCAGCCACCTGTTCCAACGCATCTCAGTAGATATCCTAATTGCAGACTGCATCGGTTTTTATTCAGCTCTTAGTGAAACCGAGCGATCCAGAATTTAATAACAGCTGTGCATAATGTTGAAACGATGAAGTTGTTCAGTCTACATATGAATTTTGTAACTTCATGAACAAATAAACTTGCTATGATAGTTATTATTAGCATAAGTAATTAACAATGCCAGTAATATTAATAATAATTTTGGCCACAGTTATCGCCATTTGCACTGGAGTCTCTCATGTTGACCTTTAACAGCTTTAACCATAAGCGAATATAAGCACACGAACGAAATAGATCTAAAAGAGACGGTTGGCTACTTTCGACAGCAAACCAACATATGTTGAAGTGATCAGACTTGCAATGGCTGCCGTCTTCGTTATAGGTGCGTTTCAGGTTCACTCGAAAGGTCTTAGGACTGTTGGCGGTGTTATTCGGGTGCAGTCTTCTCCTTCGCTATTCTATAATAGACAGATGCTGAAGTTATAACCAAAACAACTGCAACCGTATAGTGTTGGACGGGGTCGATTGACCAAAGTGCTTGTGTTGTAACGCGAAAAGTGTTTCGGATTCGATCCTGAAGCCATGGAACGGTTGCTGTGCGCAGTGAGTAGAGATATTGAGCAAGTTACTCATTCACAATTGCTCATGGTTATCAATTGATTGATGCCTTGCTACTATACGACTGTGGTCTTCAATAATTGCAGCAAAAATTAATAACAATTATTGTTATAATAATAATGATAAATCAATGATAATTAATATTTGCTCCTATAATAGCAGCATTGGAAAACAAATAAACCAATCATAAGCTTAATAATAATAATGATAATAGCAATTATAATAGAACAAGCTATAGCCAACCAGGCATAGTATTAATCTTTAAATCTCTGAGGAATGAAGTACTTCAGGATTCCGTAGGATTTAGCAACGTGGTATTTTAAACAAACGAGGGAAATGTTGTTTACGTGCAGTTCACGTAAGGGAATTTCCGTTTGCTTTTCTTAAGCAACATCTAGTGCTCAGGTCTAAATTACAATTATGTTGAATATAATTTTGACTGTTCATTGCAGCAGTAGTTTCTGCTCATACCAGAGCGTGCCTTATTACTTTATGAATGATTAGGTCGTGGCTTTTATCTGAACATTCGAGATAGGGTCACTGTAGTCAGAAGGAGTTTTTATTGATAAACCTAAGCATGCCGCATTCGTGTTGACGTTCTTCAGCTGCACCTCAATCCACAGAGCAACCCCTCGGGGTAAACAATGTCTTGTCAAGTGCACTTTCTCCTCGCAGTGACGAACTCAGAGATCGCATTCCAATGTTGCATTGTTGATAAACAACAGAAGGAGGACGACAAACGTTGCTTGGACCAGACGCCGTCTTCTGTGTACATGATATTGTAGAGAAAGACAGTCGATGCATCTGCTTGAGTGTTGTTGGGCATTTGAAAGTCGACCTGGAGTCGAGATAGTGCGCCATATAGTAAAACGAAAACCTTTATTAAGCGATTAACCAGGTGTCAAAGGCGATTTTCTTTTTGCTCCCTGATTGAAGACTCATAGCAGTTTGTTTATTTCTAAAGCAATGGTCAGTAAAGCTTGACGTGCTAAAAGCATCTTAAAGTCAGCCTTGGAGATGACAGGTAAAAGAAAGTTGCATTAGTGAACATGACCGGCAAAAAGAAACCAGCAGTGATACAGACATATCTATACAGACATTGTGAACATGTTCAAGATGCGGACAAAATAAATTCAACAAAATTGTGTACCGTATACAGTGATCAATAAAACATATTGATTGATTGAATGATTGATTGATCGATTGATTGGGAGACTGTATCAATCGGTGTTCGCTTCAAGTGATATCTTAATAAGCAATTATTATACTTTTGCAGAAGCTAAGTTGAATTCAGATAGGTAAAAGAATACATATAGCCTACCAGTCTCTGGCCTGCGAAGCAAAATGAAAGAGCTGAGTTGGACCTGCGTTGCATCAAAAGCACCAATAGAAGTATTTAGCAAAGACGTGGACCAGCAAGCGAGTCTTCTAAGAGAAGAAGTGAAGGATATTTATATTAGTAAACGTTTGCCAGGAAGAGTTGAAAGCGAGAGGTGTGGTCAGTGGCATGAGTTGAAGACCGGACAGCTTGACTTCTGACCCGCGGCAACTGAACATAAACCAAACGCCTGGTGATCCCATTTCTCAGTGAACTCTGCTTGCACAGCAGAGTTCACTGAGAAATGGATTTGTGACGATGACGACCAACAGAAGTGTTTGTTATTCATTCCAAGCTATGAACAAATGGACAGTTAATCGGGTCTGGTGTAAAAAATTGCCTGGGGCAGAATCTGGTCTAGATCATTTGCTCTCGCATAGGCCTACACAAAACTCATTCAAGTCCATTATTGTTCTATGTACAATGTTCATTGCACAGACCTGCGACAACACCCTGGGGAAAATGATATTAATAAAAATCATTATGAATAATGGAAACTGGTGAACATTTAATTACTTACTACTACTGCCTCTGCTGCTGCTATTTCTGCTGCTGCTACTACTACTACTCATTCATTCATTCAGAGCATTTATTACCACCACCACCACTACTACTACTACTACTACTACTACTACTACTACTACTACTACTACTACTACTACTACTACTACTACTACTACTACTACTACTACTACTACTGCTGCTGCTGCTGCTGCTGCCGCTACTACTTCTACTATTACTACTACTAGTATTTGGGGCAGCCTGAAGTATATCTTCATTTATTATTCTCAATGTCGTCACTGAAAGCTAACTGTATCAACCCTCTTACTTTATACTCATGGAATCGTCTTTGACCTCACTAACTCGCAGTTGACCAAACGATTCTAAAGGCAGTTCAGCAGACAGTGTAATAGTAATACCATGACCGGTTATTCAGCCTCAACCCCTGTGGTTCGCCAGCCAAATCTGTCTAAATCTATGCACACAATAATAATTGCAAAACAATGTAAATACATTCGCATAATACGCGATGTTATAATAGGTGCCCAGGCTCTCTGTCTGTCTGTCTGTCTGTCTGCCTGTCACTCTGTCCATCTCTATGTCTCTTTCTATATATTTGACCTAATTTTATATATGCGTGTAATAGCCGTGTATAGGCTACTGTATACATGTGCGTTTGTCTGTGTGTAGAGCACCCATCGATAAAATAACGGCGTGAGTCACACGATCTGGTTAATATACCGTGATCTCTCTATTTCTCTGTCTGTCTCTCTGTCTCTCTAACTGTTAAGCAGTTTAGTTTAGCTAACCTCAACTCACCGTTACTCCCCTAATAACCCTCTTGAGCCGAGACATCCAGTCATCTACGTAGGCCTATTACTACATGTAGCCAATAATAACTGTCCTGCAGTATGAATGGTATTAAACATGATGTATATCTGCCTATATTTCATATTTGCCTTTTCTGGTCCGTTCATTATAAAGTCTTCTTCTCGTTCCCCGTTTCTTTTAAGTTATATCATATCGCCTTTCACTTTCGCTGCTATGCAGACGGATGTCTGACTCAGTCGGCGTCGATGCAAGTGATTTTTTGACGAACGGTGTTACAGCAGGCCACACTAAAATAGTCTTCGGCGATATCAAGTTTTATAGATGTTGGATCGTGGTGATGGTTCTGCGCTGTTTTAACCATTTGCTTCTCTAGTTTGCAACTCCTGTGCTTATTATACTCATCATTGACTTCATAAGATACACTTTGTTAGGTGAGTTATATGCTAGGTATAGCCTACACCATGCATGCCGGGGCGTCATGCGAGCTGCTTAAATGACGCAATGCCTCTTGTATATAGCCTAATGCATCCATATTATATTACAGCTCTTGGTGGTTGGAATGAAGGTATACTACCTGGATTGAAAGAAGATTCTGGCAATGGATGAACCACGCAGAATATTCGTTTGTTTATTTACCATAGCAACGAGATCTGACTTAGAAATAGGGATGTTTATTTGGATGTGAGTCCAACTACAAAGTGCTATAGCTTTTAAACGCAATACACTGACGTCTTCATGCATAGAAAAGCGTAATGGATCGACAGAATCTATATTATAAGGCAGAAATTCCATATGTTTGTTTGTTTGTACGCTTTTGACAGAATTGACTCTCCCCTGCAGAATAGGCTCGGAAATGAAACAGCGTCGGTTTAAAACAATTCTTGAAATCGATTATTACCCAAATTATAAGGTCATCGCAACTATTTTCAGGTTTTAATTCAGTTCAAAACAAAAGTTATTAGCGTTTTAAGACAGATTTCATCAGTAATTCATCACACTAGCGCGTAAGTCAAGAGTCTACACCGCATGACGTCATACCCGCCCAGTAATAATTTGTGTAGCGCCCCGTAGGGGTGGGTCAAGTTTGGCTTTTTGGGGAAGCGAGGTGGGGGTGGAGGGTTGGCGAAAACCTAAAATTTAGCAGTCAACGATGGACACCAGAGTGGAGTAGTGTTTAAAACCCTAAATTTCACTTTAGAACTCGAGTTATTAGCGTTTTAAGACAGATTTAATCGCTAACGCTTTGGTAAGCAGTATCGAGCTTTAGTAAAGGAGTCTACAGCCCGAATGACGTCATACAAGCCAAGTAATAATTTCCTTAGCGCCCCTGCGGGGCGCTAAGGAAATTATTACTTGGCTTGTATGTATAAATTATTACCAAACGTAACCCGCAGGGGCGGGTTACGTTTGGCTTTTTGAGGAAGCGGGGTGGGCTAGAGGGTTGGCGAAAACCTTAAATTTAGCGGTCAACGTTGGGTACCACAGTGGAGTAGTGTTTAAAACCATAAATTTCCCGGGCAACGCCGGGTTACACATCTAGTAAATTTATAATTATACGTGAAATAGGCCTATACAATTAATCTTCATTATTAATTATGCCATTAATATTATTATAATTGTCTGGTGATAAAAGACTACTCCATCGTTCACAGCTTTATTAATAGGACCCAGGATTTAGAGGCCAATGCAGGAAAAACGGATTATATATTTGTAAAAAGTCGATTAAATTTTGTTATTTTACTACATGCAGCCATGGTGAGAATTGTCGGGATTGTGGGTGGGTCAGCCCCCAGTTTTTCTTAAGACGGCATACTGCATGCAGCCAGTACCATTCCCACCCAAAAGGACAGTTACTGTAGCAGCCATAAATGAAGAGGTCGCGATATTAGTTACCGTGATATCTGAAATTTTAAAAAACGACCATGAGATGAGCACAATAGGCTAATTATAGCAAAGCAGTAGACCTATTGGCCTAATTTTGAATAATTACCATTATTTCTAAAGTAGGATTGTGCCGAATAGGTGATAATCACTCTTCAGCCGAATACTAATTTTTCCACCAACTATTTGGTCGAATACGAAACGAGTAGTCCACCAAATAGGTCTACCGACAGCATTCCAAATTTAAACTGTAAGCCAACGCTTCTGTTCAGTAAATTATTTACTACATGAACTAAAAGTAAACAGTTAACTGCATGTAATTTTTGCATCCTTCTGCCAGTCTGTGTATACTCGCTGCATTAGCCGCATACGCATTTGGTGCCAGAAACAGATTTCGCGTGATCAATATTCGTATTCGATTCGATCGCTGCTATAACGGCCGAATACCGAATAGCTATTTAGCCCGCTATTCGGCCTTGAAGCAAATGCTGAACGAATGCTGGGTAGAGCCCTGATTCAAAGACAAGGGTCAAGTGCGTGAAGTTTTTGCATGCATCAGTTCTGCTTTCATCTGACTGGTTTGTTAGTTCTTTGCCTGGAAGAAAAAAGCACGCGATATGAAGCTGTTATTATTGCAATAATTGTATACGTTCGTCCACTTCTAGGATGCATACAAAGTGTCTTCTTATTGAAGCGCAAATGCTAATGCGCCGACTCCGCCGAGGTAAGCTTACATGTAAGAAGTTCATTTTACGCTGCTTTTGAAACCAGATATGCTTTTGACTTTCTGGATATAGGTGCAGGAAGATTGTTCCAGGCACGTGGAGCAGCGACCAGATAATAGGGCCTATAAGCCTGGGGCTTTTTTAAAGTGCAGTTATACACAAAATGTGCAGTTCTAAACGGATTTTGGCAGTTGTAGAAGCACTTATGCACACTTAAAACTAGCAAAAGGTCATTGTCCTCCGATTTGAAGTAATTTGCCATGGAGGTTTGGAAAGAAAGAAGGGGCTGTGCAGTTCTAAAAATTCCTTTAAAACAGGCCTGATCACCAGTTTTCGTTTCAGTATAGCCTACGGACACGAATACATCAGCGAACATTGATGAATGCAGCGGCGACTTATTGGGATCATCGTCATTGTCCGGGAACCCACTTTATGATAAAGTTGTGATTTTGTCCTGACCTGCACATCAGTTGTACAGTATTGAGACTTGTCAGTTTGTCTGCCAGATCATGTGTAAGTCTCATATTAGTT